>JACEFZ010026778.1:0-144026 GCA_014155875.1 Cepaea nemoralis
GGAGGGAAGAAGGGAAAGGTAATCATGTTAAATAGAACTGCCACTTCGTGCGGTGATGGTATTTTAGCGAGTGCTCTAGATGTGTCTGAGAGAGAGAGAGAGAGAGAGAGAGAGAGAGAGAGAGAGAGAGTTAGCGTGTGTGTATGTGTGCGCGCGTGGATGTGGGAGGGGTAGGACAGTGGCTAGACGCTGGCCTGTCAACCCGTGGTCCAGGGTTCAGATCTGTATCCAGACCTGATGTTGACAATGTAACTGGGCTCCCAGTCCTGCTCAACCCACACCGGGCACCAGGAAATGTCGTGGGGAAGTAAAGGCGGCCGACGTGAGACTGAGTACTGCCTCCCGAGTGCCGTGGTGTCTACTAAAATATGAGTGCTCCAGCATAAGCCCAAAGCGTGAACTGATTCAATGCCAATAATCAAATGAACAAGTATATGGTGTATTTTTAATAACTGTGGGGTTTTTGAAAATATTGCCGTTCCAAGTTTTGTATTTACCTTTTATGTTGCAATAACTCTACAGAGGGTGACTACAAAACTTGGAAAGGCAATATTTTCAAAAAATAAACCTCCACAGTCATTAAAAATACACCCTCATAATCAGTGCAGGATTTACGTATAAGCTACACAAGCTATAGCTTGGGGCCCCCAAGAAAGTGGGGGCCCCAAAAAATATTGCCCGAGTGAGCAATTGTCATATATGTATACTTAAATATACTGCAGCATTATTAGTCCCAATGCTGCACGTCCGGGACGTCCCATACTCTTCACCCAAATTTTTTAGCGCGTCTTTTCGAAGAACAAAGCGCTATTTATCTATAGAATATCTGGACTTATAAAGGGCCCCATATTTCAAATAGGTTAGGGCCTTATCAAGTCTAAATCCGGCCCTGCTCATAATGTACAATTCCGTTTACTGAGCATTACAATTGTGGAAACCCCACGAAACAAAACGACACTATGACCCCAGTATGGTGATATATCGCCCTTCCGTTCAATTGGCAGGTCACATTTGGCGATATATTATCCTTTGCCACTGAATCAGTTAACTGATTTGTTTGCTTCATCATCATCATGTGCCATGCCGGTAAGCGTGGGCGGTCATGATTCGCCATTTCACTCGATCAGCTCAGTGTTCTTGTCTCGACATACTACGTGGCCAAGCCATCCAGGTATTTACTTCTCTGTCCTCCCCTTGTTTTCGTCTCCTCGATCTTGCCAGTTGTCACCAAGCTCTCAAATTTATTTCTTCTCATAATGTGACCAAAATATCTGTCACAGTCTACGTCTAAATTCTCTAATAGGGTTACGGTTTTCATTTGTCTCCTGTAGTACTTGGTCATTGGTTTTTCTGTCTGTCCATGATATTATTTGCATTATCCTCAGAAACTACATTTCCACATCCATCAGATGATTTTCAGCTTGTCCGCTCATTATCCTCGCTTCACATCCATACACAAGCACAGTTTCTATGCAGCATCTTAACACTCTTTTTCTCGTTGCAAATGACATCTTTTTATTGGTCAGTATGTTTTTCATCTTGCAAAAGTGGGGGGGGTGGGGAGGGGGGGTGTGTGTGACGGGACGGGACGGGAGCACCCGGTTGTCAAAACAAGTCAGCGTCCTGTCTGCATATTTGTCCACCTGTTGTACACCCCAGTCCTCTAGCCGTGGATAACCCAGTGTTGTGGTCCTGGATACTTCCGTCCTCTAGCCGTGCAATTCTCTAGCCCTGGATACACCAGTCCTCTAGCTGTGGATACCACTGTTCTATAGCTATCGATAATCCGGTCCTATAGCCGTGGATACCCGTCCTCTGGCTGTTGATACTTCGGTTCTCAAGCAGTGGATACCCAGTTTTATATCCATGGATACCCCGATTTTATAGCCGTGGATACCCCGGTCATCTAGCCAAGGATACCCGGTTTTAAAGCCGTGGATACCTCGATTTTATAGCCGTGGATACCCCGGTCATCTAGCCAAGGATACCCGGTTTTAAAGCCGTGGATACCTCGATTTTATAGCCGTGGATACCCCGATCCTCTAGCCGATGATACCCCGGTTTTATTACCGTGGATACCCCGGTTTTATAGCCGTGGATACCCCAGTTTTATAGCCATGGATTCCCCGGTTTTATAGCCGTGGATACCCCGGTTTTATAACCATGAATTCCCCGGTTTTATAGTCATGGATACCCCGGTTTTATAGCCATGGATTCCCCGGTTTTATAGTCATGGATACCCCGATTTTATAGCCATGGATTCCCCGGTTTTATAGTCATGGATACTCCGGTTTTATAGCCGTGGATTCCCCGGTTTTATAGCTCCGATTCCGATTCCATTTCAAAAACAAAAATTCCAAATTCGACCTCGTCTAACCTGCTTTTTATAGCCGAGGATACTCCGGTTTTATAGCCATGGATTCCCCGGTTTTATAGTCACGGATACACCGGTTTTATAGCCACGAATTCCCCGGTTTTATAGTCATGGATTCCCCGGTTTTATAGCCGAGGATACCCCGGTTTTATAGCCGAGGATACCCCGGTTTTATAGCCGTGGATTCCCCGGTCCTCTAGCGGTTGATACCCCAGTGTTGTAGTCGTGGATACGTCGGTCCTCTAGCGGTGGTTACCTCGGTGTTCTTGGATGAATGCCCAGGTTATATAGCCGTGGATACTCCGATCCTCTAACAGTGGATACGGTCCTCTGCCCATTCATACATCTGTCTTCGAGCCATGGATACGGTCCTCTGCCCATTTATACATCTGTCTTCGAGCCATGGATACGGTCCTCTAGTCGCGGATGCCCCGAGTGTTGTGATGTTGGTTCTTGCCTCAACTTAACTCAACTCAACTCAACTTAACTCAACTCAACTCAACTCAGCTCAACATATCTGGTTTATTTCCTACACACGTGGCTGCTTCTTAGAATGGTATCATTCACATGTGGCTGCTTCTTAACGTGGTTTCCTTCACATCTGACTGCTTGTAAAAGTGGTTTCTTTTACATGTGGCTGCTCTAAGAATGGTTTCCTTCACAACTAGCTGGCTTCATGAGTGTTTTCCTTTACAACTGGTTGCTACTAATTGTGGTTTCTTTTATAGTAGATTCCACTCCCGCCCCGAACCACAAAATGTGGTGGCCCTAAGATATCACTGCCACATTACAGGTTTCTCCTTCGAACATGATTTGTTTTTAATGTCATCTTTGACATTTGGTTGCCTCTATGAGTAGCTTCCTTCAGAACAGGTTACTAAGAGTGGCGTCCTTCACAATTGGTTGCAAAGAGTGGCTTCCTTCATAACTGGTTACTAAACGTTGCTTTCTTCACAGACTGGTGCTAAAAGTGCACAACTCTATTAAGATTGGCTTTCTCACAACTGGTTACTAAAAACAACTTCCTTCATAAATGGTTACTAAGTGTGGCTTCCTTCACAACTGGTTACTAAGAGTGGTTTCATAAATAACTGATTGTTTCTCAGATCGGTGTCCTATATATGTGGTTGCCTTCATGTGTGATTTCCTCCATATCTCCTTGCTTACACAGCTGGTCTCCTCCATAAACGTCGCTTCCACAATAGGTCGCACAATAACGTGCTTTCACAAAGGGCATTCTCTACAACCGACTGGCTTTCTTTAGTGGCCACTTTCTGAATGGGGTCATCTCCAACTACTTGTACCGTACAGCTTGTTAACTTTAAACTCGTCGTGACGAATTTTGTTTAAATCTTACTTTTCCTACTTACAGGTATGCGGACGAACTTTTGCACAAAGCGGAAGTTACAGAATGCACGAGCGACGTCACATGACCGATGCCATACAAAGATGCCATATCTGCTACGCCACTTTCACCTCCTGGCAGGATCTACAACGGCACATGGCCTCACACCCACAGGTAAGCACGTGTGCTTCTTTTATCTCACCTGCTCTCACACCTGTTGGAGGCATATCCTTTACAGGACGTAGCAGTCAACTCCAGCATTTTTTTTTTTTTTTGACTGTTTTTGATTCCTATGCAAGCTTATGTTTAGTAGTTTGCGATTGCTTTCTGAACAACCGGAACTCATACTGTTATATAGAAACCAACACAAAGCGGCCTTTTTCTAAATTTCCCCCAGCTGTGTTTCGAACACCTCTCAACTGTAGATGTACATTTAAGTTTTATTCATGTTCTGGAATCATAGCCTAGCGAATGGTGTGGCAGTGAGTGATCAAAGGATCTGGCCGACACTCATTACTCCGAGGCAATGAATGAATCACCCAAAATAAACGAGAAGTAGATTGTGAGCTTTACTAAAACACGACTACAAGAGACAAATTGGATGTTGCGGCCAAAGCCTTCGTCAGCACAGGACAAACAAATACAAACCAACACAAAACTACATGAAACACAATATGACAATATTAAACTATTAAACTAATTAAAATTAAATGTACTCATCTGAATTCTGTGTCCTGGCTTGGAAAGTCTGACACGCGTAGGGCGCCAGTGGATCAATAGACCGGATGTATGGTACACGGGTCAAAGGTCAAGCGGGAGGGGGAGTGAGGTGGAGACGCGCCCATGTGTGCGGAAAAGTGAAATTTGAGACCGGCAAAGATGTTACGGACGCAGATGACAATTAGCAATTATCGTTAAGCGCTCGAAACACCGCTGCGGAAACCTATATAGTGTTAGTATACACAGAGGGGCATGAGTGGCGGTCGTTCAGAAAAGGATGGCAAAACACCGAACGTAAATCCGCCAAGAGAGTTGACTAGTGTCATACAAAGGATCTGCACGTACCCAGATGGTGGACTGTAAGCTAGGGGTGGGAGGGGTGGGGTGGGGAGTTAAATGAAGCTGTGTTGGACATTAAGGCCGTGAGGGGAGAGTGTGCCCAACTGGAAGATGAGACGGTGTTCCAATGTCTTCCGATCCCGTTCGTGGGATGCGCATGATTTGATGGCCGTGACCTGTATGTCGGCTACGCCATGGTGGTCAGGACTGTTGAAATGCATGGATACTGGTTTCTGGGCGCCGCTGGTGATGTCAGAAAGGTGTTGTCGAAATCTGTCCCCAAGACGTAATCCTGTCTCACCGACATATCTCATGTCGCAACGTGTGCAGGTAATCGCATAGATGACGTTGCGACTGATGCATGAGAAACCCTCACGGATGTGGAAGGTCGTCTTAGGGAATGTCAGACTCTGGGTTTGAAGTACGTATGGACAGGTCTTGCAAACCGATCGAAGACACGCCACCGTGCCAGGAAGAGACTGGTGAGGTTGGGGTAGCCTGCTATGGACCAGCACATCTCTGAGGTTACGATCCCGCTTATATGCCACCAGAGGAGCCTCTGAGAAGACATCACTAGTGGTCGAGTCCGCCCGGAGAATGGATAGATGTTTAAAAAGGATATTCTTGGCAGCAATATTGTGGGGATGATAAGTAAGTGAGAGGACAGGTCTATTGTTTCGTGGTTTTGGCCTGGAGGAGAGAGCCTCAGTGCGACTGATAGACTGGCAGCGGTGAAGAGCTGTAGATAGAACATTCTCAGGATAGCCACGAAGGCGAAAGAAATCAAGCATCTCGTGGGCTTTTTGATGGAAGTCGTTGTTATCCTGACAAAGTCGTCGGAGACGTAACAGTTGGGAGAAAGGAATAGAACGTTTGCACGAGGGAGGGTGTGAGGAGGTATAGAGAAGGAATGAGTGCGAGTCAGTTG
Source organism: Cepaea nemoralis (assembly GCA_014155875.1). NCBI lineage: Eukaryota > Metazoa > Mollusca > Gastropoda > Stylommatophora > Helicidae > Cepaea > Cepaea nemoralis. Next base: position 5,707 of record JACEFZ010026778.1, read on the forward strand.
GTTTATAATAAACCGTCGTGCATAGACCAGCGGAACCTAAAGAGACTGTGAGGTCTAAGAAGTTGACGGCCGACGAAGAAATGGTGGAGGTAAGTTTGATGCTGGGATGGAAGTCTGAAAAAAAGGCAATGAAGTTCTGTAGGTCAGGCAAGGGCATGTCCGAGACACCAAAGCAGTCGTCAATGTACCTCCTGTAGAGCTCCGGGAGCCTACCGGTGTACTGACTCCATACCTGGTGCTCCAGATAGCCCATGAAGAGGCAGGCATAACTGGGACCCATCTTAGTACCCATGGCCACCCCGCTGATCTGATCGAAGTAGTCCCCATTGAACTCAAACGAGTTGAGGTTGAGGACTAACTCCGCAAGACGCAGTAATGGTCCAGTGGCTATTGAGGGATTAAGCCTTTTCTCCAAGAAAAATTCTAAGGCTTTAAGGCCGTCAGAGTGAGGAATGGATGTGTAGAGTGAAGTCACATCTAAAGTGAAGATGTGATACTGAGAAGGGTTAGTGAAACTGATGGAATCGAAGATGGAGATAGCGTGGTTGGTGTCTTTGATATACGAAGGGAGGCTGGCAACCAACGGCTGAAACATGCTGTCTAGAAACTCTGAAATCCGTTCTGTAGGGCAAGAGCAGGCCGAGACGATAGGTCTGCCTGGGTTACCTGGTTTGTGTGTCTTAGGCAGCATATTAAAGGCGGGTTTGCCCAAGCAGCTATCGTGGATGATCAGCGAGGTGGCGGAGCTGGGCAAAAGACCTTGCTGGATAATGGCGTTAGTCACGCTTTTGACCTGGGTGTTGTTGCTGACTGTCCCATCTCGTATCCTTGGTCTGTAGAAGGTGGCATCCCCAAGTTGCTTGTTGCCTTCCTGTATATATAAGTCTTTCCTCCAAACCACTAGCGCCCCTCCCTTATCGGCAGGTTTGATAACTATGTCATCACGACGTTTCAACTGTGTAAGTGCCCGTTGTTCATCCGCGGTGAGGTTGGAATATCGTAGTGGCTTAAATTTGAGTTTTTGGATGTCGTAAAGTGTTTTGTCGATGTATAAATCAAGGGCCTTAGATGCCCCTGGATTGGGAACCCAAGTAGACCTGCGTTTGGAGAGGTGAGAGAAATGGTCGGTAGGATCCGAAGAGTTATCGCTATGAGGTTGATTGCTGAAGTGATATTGTAGCCTGAGAGTGCGATGGAACCGATGGACGTCCTGCAGTAATGCGTATCTATCACCACAGGGACGTAGCGGTATGAACCTGAGCCCTTTGCTGAGGACCGATTTCTCAGATGCCGATAGTGGAAGGTCGGGAGGTATGCACACAACTAGGTTATCGGAGCCAGTGGTAAGTTGAGGTGGGAGAGGAGGCGAGGAGGGAGTGGAGGTAGGGGCACGGAGTTTGGCTAGCTTGGCGTTTTTGGCCGCGGAAAGACACTTGTATAGATGGTGGTTAGTGCTATTGATGATACACCGTATAACACAATACAAGAAATAATTACTCGAGGTAAGTTGTCTAAGACGCTGATCGAGGATAGTTATATTCGAGCTGAAGTCAGACAGTTGTCGCGCGTGGTTGTCGGCAATGCATCGCATGCGAAGAGTAGCACATTTAAACTCAACTTTAGATAGACGTCTGCTACAACTGTCATAGAGAGTGCCTGCCGATGGGTGAAATCTAGAGATGAAGCCACGTGGGGTGATATGAAGCCGTAGGCAGTTCTTGAGGAAATTAAAATGGCATGTGGTGCGGGTCTTTTTGTAGATGTTAAGAGCCAAGTCAGTGGCTGTGATTTTGATATCTGTTGGTAAGAGACTAAAGCAGAAAATGACATATGATCTCAATTGTTGAAATAACTGAGGTGGATGAGTGGGAGGCATAGCGGTAGAGATTTAACGGACGTGGGGGTGAAGGGCTGGTGTGCAAAAGTAAGGTGTTGTAGCCTAGCGAGGGGAAAAACAACACGTGTGTGGGGCGGTAAGGGTAGCACGCCGCTTAGAAAACACACTGACAAGCGCGCACAGAATGGACTAAAAATCGACAACAATCTTACCGACAACGAAGACGAAACGTGAAATATATAGTAGCAGTTCAAGGGAGCGGACAATGGTAAACAAGAATGAGGTGAACTGCAGTAAAGCTTAAAAAGGCAATGAATGAATCACCCAAAATAAACGAGAAGTAGATTGTGAGCTTTACTAAAACACGACTACAAGAGACAAATTGGACGTTGCGGCCAAAGCCTTCGTCAGCACAGGACAAACAAATACAAACCAACACAAAACTACATGAAACACACTATGACAATATTAAACTATTAAACTAATTAAAATTAAATGTACTCATCTGAATTCTGTGTCCTGGCTTGGAAAGTCTGACACGCGTAGGGCGCCAGTGGATCAATAGACCGGATGTATGGTACACGGGTCAAAGGTCAAGCGGGAGGGGGAGTGGGGTGGAGACGCGCCCATGTGTGCGGAAAAGTGAAATTTGAGACCGGCAAAGATGTTACGGACGCAGATGACAATTAGCAATTATCGTTAAGGGCTCGAAACACCGCTGCGGAAACCTATATAGTGTTAGTATACACAGAGGGGCATGAGTGGCGGTCGTTCAGAAAAGGATGGCAAAACACCGAACGTAAATCCGCCAAGAGAGTTGACTAGTGTCATACAAAGGATCTGCACGTACCCAGATGGTGGACTGTAAGCTAGGGGTGGGAGGGGTGGGGTGGGGAGTTAAATGAAGCTGTGTTGGACATTAAGGCCGTGAGGGGAGAGTGTGCCCAACTGGAAGATGAGACGGTGTTCCAATGTCTTCCGATCCCGTTCGTGGGATGCGCATGATTTGATGGCCGTGACCTGTATGTCGGCTACGCCATGGTGGTCAGGACTGTTGAAATGCATGGATACTGGTTTCTGGGCGCCGCTGGTGATGTCAGAAAGGTGTTGTCGAAATCTGTCCCCAAGACGTAATCCTGTCTCACCGACATATCTCATGTCGCAACGTGTGCAGGTAATCGCATAGATGACGTTGCGACTGATGCATGAGAAACCCTCACGGATGTGGAAGGTCGTCTTAGGGAATGTCAGACTCTGGGTTTGAAGTACGTATGGACAGGTCTTGCAAACCGATCGAAGACTACGCCACCGTGCCAGGAAGAGACTGGTGAGGTTGGGGTAGCCTGCTATGGACCAGCACATCTCTGAGGTTACGATCCCGCTTATATGCCACCAGAGGAGCCTCTGAGAAGACATCACTAGTGGTCGAGTCCGCCCGGAGAATGGATAGATGTTTAAAAAGGATATTCTTGGCAGCAATATTGTGGGGATGATAAGTAAGTGAGAGGACAGGTCTATTGTTTCGTGGTTTTGGCCTGGAGGAGAGAGCTTCAGAGGTCAGACGGACACATAATCAGACTGCTACTAGTACTATTGGTATTGGGACTCTTCGCTGCTTGTAGAAGATGATGACTGACCATGCTCTAGAATGTCTCAAGAGCTGAGATGCCGTTTCTTGACTGAGTTTAACTCATGTTCTACTTTCTCAGCTTCCAGCGAACGGTTATGGGTTTTCGTTAACGATCACTCTCATAGCCCACCGATAACTCCATACAGTGGATAGTCTCCTCCCATAGAGCCCAGAATAACCCAGTGCTCGAAATCGCTAGCACCGCCGAGTATATTAATGTGTGTACATTAGAACCCACACAATCTATAAATATTCAGTTGTGGATTTGTGTTTCAAGTTGTTTGAAAAATGTTTGCCAGAGCGGTGACTACAAGACCTACTCCTTACGGTTCCAGCTGACGCGTAGCTTTTAATGATCGGTACCTCAACACGGAGCCTCATGTTTCCCGGAGAAGTTGTACTATTTATCTCATTATGTTATTACTCGCGGAAGTCAAAGGTCGTACGAATAACACCGTTTGCACTAAAACTTCCGGCACACTGTTTGTGAAGTAGGAGTCTCTCTCTCTCTCTCTCTCTCTCTCTCTCTCTCTCTCTCTCTCTCTCTCTCTCTCTTTCTCTCTCTCTTTGTCTTTCTCTCTCTCTCTCTCTCTCTCTCTCTCTCTCTCTCTTTCTCTTTGTCTGTCTGTCTCTCTCTCTCTCTTTGTTTTAAAGTTTTGTTTTACAGGACGTTGCAGTCAACACCAGTATTTTACTGCCGTTGTTGATTTCTTGGCAAGTTTTTACGTTCAATTGTTTGCCATATGTTAAAACCAGCGCGACACGGTCTGCTGCCAAATCGGTCGCCGCTGTGAATTCACCGATATGGTCAGTCTCCTGGAACTGTTTTAATATGGATGTTCCTGTGACACAGGTTACCCAGGCCATCTTGGAGTTTGAGGAGGGCAACCAGGGAATCATCACCTGCCCAAATCCTGGCGATCTCGGAGGCCAGCTGGGCGACGGCAGTATTGGTCAGCTGGGTCAGCCGGACGTGGAAGGCCAAGGACACGGACATGTTCTACTTCCGGGTAAGAATGGCAGAAATGTTAAATTGTGTCTTTAAGTTATTGTATGTATTAACGGGGGAAGTGAGAGAGAGAGAGAGAGAGAGAGAGAGATGGAGAGAGAGAGAGAGAGAGAGAGAGAGAGAGAGAGAGAGAGAGAGAGAGAGAGAGAGGTGTTAAAGAAAGCTAGTAGTTTTGAATATCTATGTTCTCGCCAATGGATGATGGAAAAGAATGTTAGATACTACAAGAAGAAAAAAACACCGGTCTCACCCTTGTGGTACCAAGGCCCACAAGGGAATCACAGAATAGCAAAATCATAAGCTAACATGCACGCCGTAAGAACTAAGTAGAGCTGTTGTGCGACCGCAACCTGTAGGAAACTTTCTCTAACTATTCATTGGCTGAAAATTATCTAACCAATCGTTAGCAAGGGTACACAAGATTTGTCGTTAGACGTCAACCAGTAGAAAACTGTGGCGTAACAATTCAACCAATCGTTAACAAGTGTACGAATTTGGCTTTATCATAAATATTCTTACTTACTTTCATTACTGAAAGTGTGTGTGTGTTTTTGTTTTTTTTAAGTAGATGGCGTGCTCCGCTTGTGTTTTTCTGTTGTTTCATGATTTGCGAGATTTGAAAGTCTTGGAACATTATTACACCGACACAATTTGCAATATGCCGATTCAGAACCATCAGTGGATTTCTTGAGCCACACAAATGTCTTTTCCCATTGATCATTACATTTCCGATTAGTATCCTCTTTGGCATGATAATGGGCTCAATAATAAGAAATACTTGCCATGAAGGTATAATGAATTTGAAAACTTAACTGAACAGTAAGTGGCTGCGGAGTGCGTGAGTGCGCATAGAACAGTACAAACAGTACGAAAACCATACGTGTTTAATACTTGTTAGTTACGTTCGTTCTCGAGAATGAACCAAAAGCAGTATAAGCTAAGCTTATTGTTTTGCATTTGTTTTAGCTAAAAAGTGTTAAAACAAGATAAAAAGTAACTTGACCAATTCAAAAAAGAGGCATTTATAGCTAATTATTATGTCATTGCACATTTTTTTTTTAAGCCAAGAAAAAGGCATATACGCCAACTGATATTTTGACGCCAAACCTGTTTTTAAAAAGCCAGATTTATCAGATTTGGTGTTTAAAAAGCCAATCTGGCAACCCTGGCGAAGGGTCCCAAAACTAATGGTTATTTACAGTCTGATTATATGCCCGTCTGGCAGTCTGATTGCGTGTCCGTCTGACCTATCCTCAGAGTCCTGAGTGTCGGCCAGATCCCCTGGTCACTCCCTGCAGCACCATTCTCTCCAGGCAGTGATGATCTATCTATTCTTCAGCAGTATACACCCGATCTCAAAGTGCTCTGACCACATCTGCCTTATCATTGAGGAACATTGGTGAATTAGACAAACAAAATTGAGGACAATTATCGAGATATACAATGATGTGAATACCACAGAGGAGATAATAATGGAGAGAACTGTACTCGAGAGGAGACGAACATGAAACCACCACGTAGATGAATTCCAGATGTGATAGATAATGTATACATGAAAGTGATAGAAGCGGGACTTACGGCTTAAGACAGAGGGACATTTCGAACGACAGTTATGGACGTGAATTATGTAACGACAGGCCACTTTATGATGATATTCATGATGATCCTAAGTTAACCATTCGGTGTGCATACATTTTTTTTGCTTGTTCATACTCGTGTGCTTCTTTGACCGGTAAAGATTTCTGAGATGTGGATATTGTATTTAACTGTTTATAGGTATCTTTAGTTCGCGAACAGTCTCTGTAATTTATTAGCCGCTCTGCTTCTTCTTCCTCTTCTACTACTACTTCCTCTTCTTGTCCTCCTCCTTCCTCTTCTTCTACTTCTTTTTCCTCCTCTTCTCCTCCTCCTTCTCCTCCTCCTCCTCTTCCTCCTCCTCATCCTCCTTCTTCTTCTTCGTTCGCATTCAGACTTCAATATGAATAAAGGCAAAGAATGCAGCGGTCAACTTAAGCTTCTTGACAACTTCATAGAATCTGTTCTCAAATAGAACAGGTATAGTCCAAAACATTTTCACTGTTCTGCATATGTTGGACACTACTGCATCAAATGTTTAGTTTTGTTTTTAAATAATGGCCACTCTAAATCTTGAATAGTTTGTCTAACTGTTCTTTGGCGTCACTATAATGTGAATAGTTTGTCTAACTGTTCATTGCCGTAAATATAACGTCAATAGTTTGTCTAACTGTTCATTGCCGTAAATATAACGTCAATATTTTATCTAACTGTCAGTCAGCCTCTCTAAATAGTGAATGATGTCTCTAGTCGTCTGTTGTCCTCTATGTTTGCAGGTGATTGTGGAGGACAGCGAGATCTAGGAGTCCATCATCCTCGCTGCCCCCCTCCCCTGATCCCCGAGTCACTGCTCATGGATTCTGACGCGGCGGCGTTCCATGTACAGTCACAAGGTATGTTATGTTCCATGTACAGTCACAAGGTATGTTATGTTCCATGTATAGTCACAAGGTATGTTATCTTCCATGTACAGTCACAAGGTATGTTATGTTCCATGTACAGTCACAAGGTATGTTATGTTCTATTGTATTTATTCTGTTGGGACATTCCATTTATGCTGTTGGGACATTCTATGTATTCTGTTGGGATATATTTATTATGTTGGGACATTCAATGCATTCTGTTGGAACGTTCTATATATATTCTCTTGGAAAATTATATGTATTATGTTGAAACATTCTATGTATTCTGTTGGGGCATTCTATGTATTCTGTTGGGACATTCTATGTATTCTGTTGGGACATTCTATGCATTCTGTTGGGACATTCTATGTATTCTGTTGGGACATTCTATGTATACTGTTGGGAAATTCAGTGTATTCTGTTGGGACATTCTGTGTATTCTGTTGGGACATTTAATGTATTCTGTTGGGACATGCTATGTATTCTGTTGGGACATGCTATATTCTGTTGGGACATTCTATGTATTCTGTTTGGACATTCTATGTATTATGTTGGAACATTCTATGTATTCTGTTGGGACATTCTATGTATTCTGTTGGGACATTCTATGTATTCTGACTATAAGTAAACAACCGTATCCATTCCCTGAGACGTATGCAGTATACGTGCCAGCCCCATGCTTTACATGGACCAATGACGCTCGAGGGGTGACGTCATCAATACTACACGTGACGTTTGTACTTCCCTGAGCATTTTCTGCCGTCCATTGTAGAGACTGGATCGACTCAGGGGCCAAGGTCAGTTTATTTGTAATCCCCATCTGGAGGGGGATTGGAACACACGGCTGCCCGGCTGGCAGTATGTTCCTAGATTGGCTGTTAAGTTAGTTGCATAGCTTTTACAGGGCGTCGCAGTCAATCCCAGCCTTTTGGGGCTGTTTATGATTTATTGGCAAATTTACGTGTAGTAGTTTTCCATTGCTTTCTGAACGACAGGCACTCATAGCGAATTGCATGAAAACCAACGCAATGCGGTCTGCTGTCAAATCGCCTGCAACTGTGTTTCGAACGTGGTGTGCGAGATTACGAACAATTAAAATGGCACATTTATCCTGCTTAGTTTGCCATTTCTCCGCTGCATTTGAGCCGCTACTCTTCAATCTGGCTCTAGAGAAAGTTGTAAGGAAGGTAAAGGAGGAATGTGATATTGGAGGAACATCCAAGCTGCTTGGTTATGCAGATGATATAGATATTATAGGGCAAAGTGAACAAAAGACATTAGAAATATTGACTCACTTAAAGGAAAAAGCCCAACAGATGGGGCTGGTTATCAACCAAGATAAGACAGAATATATGGTAATTTCAAGAGACGGAATGGCTAAAAACTCTGGCCACATACAAATAGATAATATGACCATTAAAAGAACGGAAACATACAAATACCTGGGTACAATCTTCAACTGCTCCAACATCATAAGGGAAGAAATACAAACTAGAATCAACTCTGGAAATAAGATATACTATGCACTACAACATCTACTAAAATCAAAGGCGCTATCTCGTAACACCAAAATCACAATATACAAAACACTGATCAGACCAGTTGTGCTGTATGGCTCTGAAACCTGGAGTACAACGAAAGGAGACGAAACCTTGTTACAAACCTTTGAGAACAAAATTTTAAGACGCATCTTTGGACCCATTAGGGATACACAAAGTGGAGAGTGGAAAAGAAGAAGTAACAAAGACATTTATGATTTGTTTAAGTCCCCGCTAATCACTGGTATCATGAAGGCTAATAGACTACAATGGCTGGGGCATATAGAAAGAATGGAAGATAATAGGGAAACAAAACTCGCTTACACTCAGGAAATAAATGACCGTAGACCCCGAGGTAGACCAAGAAGGCGGTGGAGAGATAATATACATACAGACCTACAAGCACTTGGAATCAACGACTGGCAAGAGAAGGTCCACCAGAGAGACGAATGGAGACAGATTGTATTTGCAGCAAAGAACCTCAATGGCTCGGAATGCTGAAGAAGAAGAAGAATTTGAGCCCAATAATTCGGGCTGCCAACACTAGGCATTCTAATCATGATTTTCAAATTGGGTATTTACTTATGGGATCACCACACATAGATAGGCCTTGAAAAACCAAATCTAACGGTACCTCAGTGATCTGTGTATCTCGATTCTAAGCGGAGTTATTTAAATTTGAGTGTCGTGACCTTTGGACTAAAATTTTCACAAAAGAGTGCTCACTTAGTGGATTTATCGCGTCCTGGTGAAAGTGAGAGCCCAGGGTATCAATTTTTTTGGTTTTTTGAGACTATCTGTTTTGTTCTTAAACGAACATCTTAGCACCCATACATCACTGCGATCGGGGTTGCAAGGCCTAACTGGTCACGTTATTTATTTTTTAATATGATGTCTGGTGACCTAATTAGGAAGTAAAAATGGCCGCTAATTATTTACTAATTAATTGATTAGCCAGCATCTTCTTAAGTTTAGCTTTAAAAAAATTACAAGATATGTATGTTGTTATGCGGAATGATGTTACGGATCCAATGGTCACTTTGGTGTTTTAATAATATGTGTTGTGGCCTAATTAGCAATTAAAAATGACCGCTAATTAATTACTATTTCACAAATTAGCCTACGTTTTCTTAATTTAAGCTGGCTGTTCCTCGTTGTTGGGTGTCTGATTGTGCTACAGAAATTGTGACAAGCAGTGTAAACACGCCGGCTTCGTAGCTTAGAGGTTATGACTTTTCTCCGTAATCTCGTATACTCTCGTCGGTAACGTGATGACGGTGAGAATCAGCAGTGGTTCGAATCGCATCGGTAACTTACGGGGTATGTGAGCCGGCCGCTCAGAAAGCAATGGCTAACTACTGATCGTAATCTTGCCAAGAAATCAACATACAGCTGAAAGATGCTGGTGTTGACAGCGATGTCCTGTAAAGGATATGCAAAAAAAAAAAAAGTGTAAACACACGGGGAAATATGTTAACGACGCACTGAAGTAGACGGAAATATTGTTATGTCGGTTCAGCTCCAATTTTTGGACAAGATGTTCCGGTCCCCTTCAACCGTCGAGCTCGCAATTGGTTTTATTTGGGGCCCTTATGGTTCTTGAGACGAATGTTGCGAATTCCTTGGACTGCCAAAGTAACTAACAACGATTGTCTGAAAGAGGCTAATGAAACTAGAACACAATATACAACAATAAGAAAGAGACAAACAGCTTTCTTTGGTCATGTGATAAGAAGAGAGGCATTGGAGAACATCGTGACAACTGGAAAGAAAGAGGGGAAGAGAGGCTGAGGCAGACCAAGAGGAATGATGCTGGATGGATTGAGACGGTGGCACGGAGGAATTTCACCTGCAGAGTTGATCCAGAACACCAAAGACCGAGATCTGTGGAGAGACATGAACGACTCCGCCAGCGGGCAGAGCACTTGATAATGATGATGATGATGTTTCTAGTTTTGCTTACTTTAGGGTATTTGATGATAGGTGTTTTTTTTTTTTTTTGTTTTTTTTTTTTGCAATCGTCCCCAGACAACATCAGCAATATTACCCCTTTGCCACGGTAATTGTTATAATGTTTGTTCCTTGTTATTCCTGTCTGACTAGGTTTGTACCATTCTCCCGGACAACTACCACCCTTCTCATCTATAATTCCCTTCCGTCACCATCCCGGCGGCCCTCCAGCGTTTCCGCCATCTTTCCCACCGGGACTTGGGTTGCTGGGACCTCAATCACTTCCTGTGACGTCGCACGCAGATCTGCTGACGAAGCACCCATTTTTCGGAGCCATGATGGGTGCCACTCAGGTACGTTCCAACTAATGAAATTAATGGTGAAATTTAAATTACTTGTGAAATTTCATAACTTAACTCATTAGCTGCCAAAAGTCGTTGATAGCGTCAGTACTTTTACCAGTTGTGACCGAAAGCTACTGAAAACGTCGAACTACACTTAGTTTTAAAATGGAATGGACAGAAGCACAGGAAGTCACACACTTGGTAATCATATTAGGGCCCAAGAGCATGCTTCAGAAAATCAGAAACTGGTAGTCTCCGCTCCGAATGTATAGACAGCTTTCGGAAGTCGCTCTTCATATCGCCCTCCTGGATTTACACACCGGGAAAACCGGAGTTAAAGGTATTGATCGTGCAGAAAAGGTATTGATCGTGCAGACTAGTTGGTAAATAATGCACCAATGCAAACGGGAAGAAGCATGGACAGTGCTGATATAATCAATGCATTGTGGAATCGGCTGACTGACGTGTACAGGCGAGACTCCGAAGCTAGCCCGACTATCTGTGAGTTAATGATTCCTTCGAGGTCAAGCCAGTAGATATCTTAACCAAATCCTAATGGGAACATTGAACAGAAATACTTCAGGATATTTGCTGCATTGGAGGACAGCGCACGCATGATAATGTTAAATGTGTAGTGATGATGTTCGATATAATATAACATAATTAACATGAACCTTTAATACAGTACACGACTTACATAAAGATGTAGATATTTTTTTTAAACCCTGACTGGCACCTTGCTATCTCGATAGACGATAGTTTGTAAAAGGGAGCTATACCTCTAAATAGCACAAAGCCTTGGCTGGATTTAGAGACCATGTGTTGCCCATGCAGCATGATCCCTCTCTCCGCCTGCCTAGTTCACTCCAGAGGAAAAGTAACACTAATACGTCTGGAACAAGGCAAGCTGCAGAAGCTGCCTGATCAGCAAATCAATGCTCTTAACTGTCCGCCTGTTAACCTACAGCTTGTATTATAAATGCCGTTGTTTGAAATTTAAACACGCAAAATGTCTCTCTTTAAATGTAATAGTTAATGAGTTAAAAAAGTAATCATCAACATTAGGTAGCAAGTATATTGCACATTGTTGATCTGGTTACAGCATGCAGAGATGACTCTCGATCCCTGCCCATATCCATGCTCTGCCAGACTGGCCTTCTATCGGGTGTATTTGTAATGACTGCAGTTTTTGAAAATATTGCCGTTCCAAGTTTTGTATTCCCCCTCTGGTGAGTTCATGCAATATAAAAGGTAAATACAACAATTGGAACGGCAATATTTTCAAACACCCCACAGTCATTAAAAATACTCCCAATACTTCTCTTGAATGTACCCCTGTTAAAGAAACCTCATGAACCGACTTACGCCAACGTGCCCTATCGCGGGCTGTTTCCTTCGGTCTCCGTGTCATTTATCTTCATCTCTAATTCTCGTCTTTATCTCAATGTGTCTCGTGTCCAGTGCCAGTTTCCTTTGCTTACCCATCTATCAGTTAGAATGTGTTTAGTTCTCCCCATTCTCTCGCTTCATCATCATCATCATCATCTTCTTCTTCTTCTTCTTCTTCTTCTTCTTCTTCTTCTTCCGCCATTGATATCTTCTAACCACCATGTATGATCTTTGATCGATGACCATGATTAGCACCTATAAACTAGAGTATGCAGTGTTCATATACCAACTCATGTAGCACTGTATGTCAATGTCTTCAAATACATTTCAGATGAAACACAACGCACTCTCCAAACTCTCTCCGACATACTCTCCACAGCAGCAGCAGTTACCGCAGCACCACCTCCTCCACCAACAGCAGCATCACCAGCAGCGCCCCGAGCAGCACCACCACCAACACCATCAACAACACGAGCACGGCATCAATGACGGGACGGACGTGGTCAGCACTACCTCGGCACCCAAGCGAGCCGACCAAGATCAACGGAACTCCAGCAGGTCGTACACCCCAGAGGAGCGGTCCGACAACGAGACGGTGCCCAACCTGAAGGATGACAAAGATAGTTCAGCATTTGCCAGAAGCGTGTCCAGTGATGACGGCCTGCATAGCCCTGACGACAACCACATGGAGCACAACGGAGACGATGAGATGATGGGGCATGATCAAGATATGGCTGAAAATGAAAACGACGATGATACTGATGTTGATGAAAGAAGCTACACCAACGACAGAGACTACTCCAATACACGAAGATTTGCCGAAGATGAGGAAAGAGGAGGAAGAGAACGCGGGGACAGAGATCGAGACAGAGAGAGGGGTAACTTCAGCGCCAGAAAAAGAAACCGTAGTTTTGAAAGCGGTGCTGATAAGGACCGACGTGATTACAAGAAGGAGCGGAGTCCTCCGGGAGAAAGCGGTGATAAACACGGGACCTCGAACCGTGCTCGGGATTTTGACTATCCGGGACCTGACCGGAAAAGAGGTTACGATTCTGATCGCGGGTACGACCAACCGAAGAATGGTCGCAACAGCAGACACAGCATTAATAGATACATCCAAAGCTTGTCGGAAAATGGCTGTTCTAGAGAGAAGAACGACAAATCATCCTCTTCATCTGGGAACAGCAACAGCCACGGAATCGGCGACCGTGGTGGTATTAACAACAATGATAACTCCGACTTGCGACCGCCCAAGCGTCACATTGAGCGTCAGAACCTCAATACTCGGATGATTCCATCGTCGTCGTCTAGAAAACAGCGCCATCCAATGCGACGGTTCAGCAGTGCAGGAAGCGAGCAGGAATCCCCTCAGTCAACATCCAGCTTGCCGGTGACCTCAACCACGGTGGAGGCCATCGAACGAGGTGATCTGGACGACAATGACTTGGTCACCTTCCTACTGACCAAAGGTCGGGTTCACAAATGCGTCCATTGCCACATGATCTTCGAGGATGCTTCATTGTTTCTGCTTCACAACGGATTCCACTCGCACGATGATCCCTTCCGATGTGTTGTCTGCGGCACTGCATGTAAGGACCGCATCGACTTCAACTGTCATCTGACTAGTCATATAAAATGACTACAAATTAAGGACAGAAACTAACATTGTAGGTTAACGTTACACGCTTTTATTTTGATATTGTATTGCATTTTTTGGGGAGGAAAGATCAATGCACATTCATGCTACAACTTTGTTGAAGAAATCACACTAAATCAGAATATTTGACATCTGCTGGGCACCTGTCGTTTCGGCCTGGGCACAACTGCGGTTACTTATTAAAGCAATAATGTTGTGTTTAGTCAACATATAAATCCTGAGGTTTAACCAATGACAAATGAGTGAATTCATATGTAGTCACATAAATCCTTTTATCCAAACTGATTAGGCGCCATAGTGCCGCCTCTTAGCCGATCTTGTCGAATAGCGAAGCAAAGATTTAATTTGTTCCCTAGAACGTAATGTGCCGTGGACCGCTGGGCGTGTCTGCAATGTAACACACTGTGTTTACACAGTGAGGCTGTGCGTGTTTGCTATATAACACACCATGTTTACACAGTGAACTCAGACTGGGCGTGTCTGCAATGTAACACATCATGTTAACACGGTGAACTCAGGCTGTGCGTGTTTGCTATGTAACACACCATGTTTACACAGTAACCTCAAGCTGGGCGTGTCTGCTGTGTAACACATCATGTTTACACATTGAAATCAGGCTGTGCGTGTATGATATGTAACACATTATGTTTACAGAGTGAACTCAGACTGGGCGTGTCTGCAATGTAACACACTGTGTTTACACAGCGGCCTTAGGCTGGGCGTGTCTGCTATGAAACACACTAGGTTTACACAGGAAATTGAATTAGTACAAAACACATCGGAAATAGTGTCTATCAACAGACTATATGAATTAAAGTGGCATGACTGAGAGAGAAGACAAGAGCAGCGGGTAGTCAAGGCATACATTTAAAAATGTCATTTTAACTATTCCTGTCCCAGACTGCCGTTGCTTGACAGTTTTATGTCCGGACTACAAGGAGTTAAAATAATAACTATCAAACAAACCCTTCGTTAAGATAACATCGTCGGTGCGTTGGTGTAATCCTTAGGAGATGAACGGCTGAATACCTGTACGTCCATAAAAATATAAGAAATATAGTTATACACATCACATACCTACATGACAAGTTCCTCTTACGAGACTTCTGACTTCTGTATTAAGATAACAGCGGGGATAAAGTGACTTCAAGCAATGAGAATTTAGAACAGAAGGAGTTACATTGACAACCGAGACAGACTGGTTAACTCTTAAATACCGGGAGCAGTCAACAAAAATGTATGGCTGAAAATGTGTTAATATTGTAGCAGACACGTTGTATTATATATCAAATTAAAGGGAGTTGCTTAGGAAAAACTACTGGATACAGGGCCATGGCAGAATTGGGAAGTCACTTAAGATGATTAATCATCCCTTGGCAATTAATCACTTAATATGGAAGTTTTCCTGAACCACTTAACGGTTTTTGTATTCGTAATGTTCAAGCATTATATGTTTTATTATCAACTTTTTTTTATACCAGAAAATGTTAAATATTCATTATAATTAGATAAGCACGGAGTTGTTATTTTTCACTCTATTTTCAGGCATGGTGAGATATAATTCAGTCATTTTGTTTTCTTCTTGTTATATTCATTCAGGAATAACATGTTGCTGTAAGTGTGCGAACTACTGTTGTGTTGCTATAAATGTAATGAGAGAATTTTGACCTATGATGGTGAAAAGTCTGGCTAGTTCCGCGTCACAATGAACTTAACTATAGTTAGAACAGTGCCACTGTAAATAGAAGATTTAGTATATAGCTAATAAAGTAAATAGATCATACTTTCTACGTTACAAGAAAAAACACATGCTATCACTACATTTACGTCATAGTAAATACTCGTAGAAGCTATAGCTAGTTCTGCAGCGAAATAAATAGAAAATAATGTAGTTATGTGCCACATACACACAAAACACAAGATATGGCTACTTTTGCGACGTAGTAAATATAAATGGACTGCTTCAGCATCTTTGTAAGCATATGCAATAGCTACTTTAGTCTCATATTAAAATAGGTGAAAACAAATGTTGCTGCTTCACTGCTCTGTGAATATTAGCAGTTCGACTGCCTAAGCCATGACTATTTCAGCGTTACAGTGCGGATTTAGTAGCCATGATTAGTTCTCAATCAGAGTTAATGTGGGCTATATTAAGTTCTGCATCACATTACATATTAGGTATAGCTAGCTCTGCTTAAAAATGAATGCAAGCTGTAAATAGTTTGGCTAAACAATATGTAACTTTGGCCACTGTTACAGCTATAGCTACGGTACTAACTCAGTAACTAAGTACTAACTTACAGCAGTAAATTCTTCAGTGTGAGAGCCAGTAACTTACATAGGTAGTCTCCGTGGTCAAGCCGTTTGACTCGGGCTCCGAAGGTTGTGGGTTCGATTCCGGGCCGTGTCCTTCGGGTCACGAGTGAAATTTTTCGGAGACTCCTGTGTGTCGTCGCTAGAACTACGGAGTTTGTGCTTTGTGAGACGCTTTCCGCGCTGCGGAAAGAGACCGAGCCATATGGGACAAAACGCGATGCAATGAAGTCGACTTTTAAGCAACTTTTATAGGTAGAGTGATAATTAGCAGGTCGACTAAAAGAACATATAGCAGTATAGGTGGAAAAGAGAGTTAATCATTCCTCAGACAGAACAATCCCATCCTCGTCCATCGCTCAAAACTGGTTAAATTACCGTTATAGAGAAAACAAAACAGTACATTGTACTTGATAAACGATACAAGAAGGGGGTTGAATGAAGGGAGGAAAGTCTCAAACGTCAAACATTTAGGTACATTTAGTTGAGTTTTTAAAAGTTGCATATCCTTTACAGGACATCGCAGTCAACACCAGCATTTTTTGGCTGTTGTGATCTCTTGGCAAGTTTACGTTCAGTAGTTTGATTTAGTTGAGTAGCAGAAAGAAATAGCTGAAGTTCTAAAACACGGGAAGAAGAGGATTAGAGAGAGAGATGACAAATATTGGGAGAACATGGGGGGGGGGGCTGCAGGTGATAGCAACAGATAGGACGGCTGGAGTGTGGAGGATAGATGGCAGAAGGAGAAGTAAAACATTGGACAGATGTCCCCGGGAAGGTTAACCTGGTCAACAAATGCCCGCAGAAGTCGGATGTGTCGGCCTAACGGCGCAAGAACGCAGCTCTGCTGTAAACAGGCACCACGTAATCACGTCCGAAAAAACTCTCCGAATGAACGCAGATGAAGAAGAAGAAGAAGAAGAAGACAGATGTCCTAATAAAGTAGAATTGTGTTGACTAAATGAAAAGAGTTCCAGATGTACAAACCAGATGTAGTCAGTTCTATGAAAGACACTCGGGCATGCTTCCTTAATGACTCACTAAGTATGCTCAGAAGACAGAGCTGGGTTGGATCCGAAGACAGTGGTTGGTGTCTCTAGGGTGGTCACGACTGGCGAGGATTAACTTCATTTTCATGCCAGGACATGCGGGTGTACAAGGAAATAAGCAGGCTGGCAGGCTTATGAAAAAGGCTGCTGTGGAGGGTGGATTAGCCATGGACAAGGCTGATATACTGAATGCTCTACGAGACGTAGGCCTTTGTGAGAACCAAGTGATGACTGTGAATCTACAACCATGAGAGAACAGCAAGTTAAAAGAAGAGTGACCAGTCATCAACACTACTTCAGGAAGCCAAAGAAAATTAACAAACCAACACAGAACTGGCGTCGTTAGCCGCTACACGCTGCGGGATTTACTGAGGAGGGGATCTGAGCACTTATGGACGGAATGGTTCAATGGACAATGAGGATGATCTGTCGACTAACTAACTAACTAACTAAGGAAAGACAAAGTTACAATTTGCCCAAGCCAGCTGGTGGCTAAACATTGTTAGTGCAGTCTTAACAATGCCAGTTGATTAGCCATTTTGAGGTCATATTTTTCAGACAGTAAACACAATCTTTGTAGTTCTACGTTTTTGCTCACAGATACGTTACCTCCGTTGACTAATTTCTATTGTTATACTCTAATCATAACTGTTATATTGCAAGTAATGTTGTTATAACTTGTCAGACTGATATTCTCGTATTTCATGAAGAAAAGCCAGTGTACACATGTTAGACTTTGTATAGCGATAATTCAAACAGTGTTATTTTATCTGGCCGGATTGCGACAAGAGTCAGACTATTTAAGTAATGCACAAATCTGAAGTGCAATCTGGCACTTGCTGGAATACCTTTTTATATTGAATTACATACATTTGTATACTAGTTTCACGAAAGTTATATTATTCTTGTTTTGTGTTTATCGAACAGAGTATGCATGAAACATTGATAATAACCGCCATTAAGGCGTGGCAACTGGAAATCTCCTTCTTCCTGTGATGGCAGCTTCTTATTATTATTTGTGTTTTTAATTCGTTCTCTCGCTTTGAACTCAAGCGTAGACCATGCTACTACTTCTAGTGCACTGCACTGATTTTTGCGTGTGGATTAGCTTTTCCTATTAAAATTGTCCCTCCCACCAGGCGAACCCACACCGACTTCAGGGGTTCTTGTATTTTAAGTGCCCAAGTCAACAACAAGTCAACATTTTAGTCCAACTAACCAATGAAGGGGTTGAACCGCTACCGCGGCATCAACACATCGGATGTTTAAGAACAAGTGCTTTTATCCATTCGGCCATGCTGACCACAGCTTCTCATGATGAAGTCTGAAGTTGTTGTTCCACACAGTTTTGAATGTTGTATTGTTAGGCCAGTTTCCCTTCTGTTGCTGTGTTTCTGTTTCGTCTATTCCCCCTCTTATTCTTCTTCCTTTTCTTCCGCGCTTCATCTCTCATCGGAGCCCATCCACTCCAAGCTACGTTAAATTTGACTGTCTCATGCAGCCGTGTGGTGCGGTGCGGTTCGCCACACATTCCGCTATATTCTTTTGTTGACCTGACAATAGAAACACATATCAACAAAAAGCCAAAACTGTGTATTCTGGTTTCCATGGTAACTAGACGCACAAATTCACCAGACTTTTCATTCAAAATTGTTGAACAACAGAAGGTTATACATTTGTTTCAAAACAGACGCCATAAACGAAAATTTTATATATACGAGTTCTTATCTGGCATATTTGGCTGCATCTCATCAGGTGCATACTGCAGAGTTATATATTAAATGAAACAAATAATATTTTGGCTGAAATACTAAGTACATATTCGTTGATATTGTTCGAAGGTCGAGAACATAAATCCCACGTAAGTCTATAGTGCGTTCACAAAAGTATGCCCTCTTCGCATTCAATTTTTTTTTTTTTGGGGGGGGGGGGGGAACTATATGGTGCGTCGTTATGAAATTGTTTATGCCATCTTATATTTACTCCCATCCAAGGAATGTGTCTTTAATAGGTTCAAAGGCAACTGAAATCGCGGATGGTGGCGAAATGTCTATGATATTTTGACGAAAATATATTGAAATAACGTTAACAAATGTGTTTTATAGTAATGCACGTCAATTCGGATAACGGCACGAGGCATACCCTGAACACTTCCGCTAGACTATGTGACGTGCTTCTCATAAGGAAATTCCTGTGCACCAAGGAGAATATTCATTATTGAACACTGATGTTTCCGTGGGAATTTGTAATACATTTCATAAATGTCTCATAATATGCACTTCATCTCTGATCTGTAAATTATATACCACATATAAACAAACATTGCGACCTGCTGCACAATCGCCTGAACAATTTTTTTTTTTTCCCTTCGGTGTAAATAATGATAAAGTTATATGCTACATCTCATTTTCCCTCAGTTGGTTACTTGGTTATGGATTTTTATACAGGGGCAAACGCACTATAACACTTAAGTGGGGATAACGTTCTCGACCTTCCAACAATATCATCTACTGTGTATTTAGTGTTATTATTATTTTCTTTTTAAATCACAAATATCAGAAAGAAGCCTTTTTTTTTTTTACTGTTGGTGCTACATTATGAGAAGACAAAAACTGCAACATGTTGTGACAACCGGAAAGATTCGTAGAAAGATAGATATAGGAAGACAGCGTGAGAAAATTCTTGACTCTTGTGTTATGGCAAGGGAGTCAACACATGAACTGACCCATGCCGTCGGAAAACGCAATTTGTGGAGAGGCATGATCTCCCACGCCAGCCCAGCAAGGCACTGAGTGATGTATTTAGTATTTCAGCCAAAGTATGATTTGTTTGTCCACTTCATTTGAGATATAAATTTGTTGTTAACAAGATTGTATTTGTTAGTAAACCAATGAAAATAAATGGCACTGCCCAATTATCACGCTAAAATTGTTTTATATTGCTTAAATACGCAGGGGACCCATTTCCTCTAGACCCTTAGATAGCGCGCCATCTCCTTACCTTCCGGTACATTTTCTGGAACCAATTTTTGGAGGCTAGGACGACCGTTGAGCCAGGTATTAGTAGCAAACAACGCTAGCCTCGAAGAGAATTTCAGCTCAGTAAATCGAACAATTGCAACTTTGTAAAAACTGACAATGATTTAAATAGATGTAATCTTCTTTACTATACCAAAGAGCGTAAAATATTCTGTGAGACACAACAGATCATTAATTATTATTATGTAAAGACACAACACAACATTGAATATTATATAAAGATACATAATAGCATTGAGAACCATATAAAAATATAATATAGCATTGAGAATCACATAAAGATACAATATTATATAAAGATACAACATAGTACTTAATGTTTTATAAAGATACAACATAGTATTGAATTGCGTACAACGTAACATGCAATATTTATAAAGATGTAAGTGCTTGACCTTCGGTTAATATTCATTGTTGATGACCAGCATATTCAAATGATTTCTTTGTTCTTGTTTATGTTGATACTGAATCTCATATTGTTCAATCTCCGTATTGTTTCATTATGGTTACCATTCGTATATTATTGCACATTGTCAGAGGACCAGTCTGTTTATTTTTTCTTCTTTTGTGCCATATGAATTAATGTTGTTGTTTTTCTTTACTTGACTATGTACAGTAAGTTGTATAAAATATACACATGTATGTGTGCATAGATGTATTAATTATTGTGTACTTTTATCAATATGAACCACGGTTATATATTGTTCGCGCAACAAAATGCGTGTACATTTTGTTGGTGAGTGCTTGCTTCTGTATGCCAGGTACTGGGTTGTCGAGAGTATTTGTTATTGGGTACTGGGTACTTGGTATTGGGCATTTGTTGTTGAGTAATGATTGGGGATTGTTATGTGAGTACTAGTGATGGATATATTGTGGTGGTTATATATTCCCAATATTATTGGGGTTGCTTTTGATGAGTGCTGTTTGGAGGGTAATTTATAGTAGGTATGTCAACTCACTGTTGGATATTTGTCACATCAAAATGGACTAACAAATTAGTTAGTTGCATATACTTTACAGGACGCCGCAGTCGTCCATTTTTTTTGCTGTTTGTGATTTCAATGGCAAGTTTATGTTCAGTAGTTTGCCATTGCTTTCTGAACGACGGGCACACATACCATTGTATGAAATCCAACTCTAGACGGTCTGCTGTTAAATCGCCCGTAGCTGTGTTTCGAACGCGGTATGCGGGATTACAAATTGCATACGTTAGCCTTTCGCAACAGCGCCGGCTCACTAACAAACATGAGGGAAGTCACTATAACCACCTACCTGCCTATCTATCTTCATTCATCATGTGCCATGCCGATAAGCGTGTGCGGTCATTTTTCGCCATCTCACTTTATCACCAGAGTCGTGGATCAGCTCATCGTTCCTGTCTCGAAAATAAAACGTGGCCAAGCCATCCAGGTATTTACTTCTCTGCCTTCCCTTGTTCTCTTCCCCTCGATCTTGCCAGTTGTCAGAAAGTTCTCCAACTTATTTCTTCTCATAGCGTGACCAAAAGATTTTGACTGTCTACGTCTAATTTCTCTAATTAATTTACGATTTTCATCTGTTTCTTGTAGGACTTGGTCATTGATTTTTTCTGTCTGTCCATGGTATTCTTTGCATTTTCCTCAGAAACCACATTTCCACAGCCATGAGATGTTTTTTAAGCTTGTCTGTTCACTGTCCACGCTTCCCATCCGTACACAAGCCCAGGTTCTATGTAGCGCCTCAACACTCTTTCTCTGTTGTAAATGGCATCTTTTTATCGATCAGTATGTTTTCCATCTTGCAAAAGGTTACCTTCGCCATGGCGATTCTATCTATCTATCTAACGAACGAATTGCCTACCTACCAGTCATCTGTGTATCTATTTATGACTTTGCCTGTTCGTCCGTCTGTCTGTTTGTTATCTATCGTTCTGTGGGTTTGTCTGTTTCCCTATTTATCTGTAGACAGAAATAAAAGAACTATAAGAGAGAGAGATGAAAAATAAACAAATAAGAAATAAATAAAACATAAGCAGCCCGGAAGAACGAAAATCAGAGCAGACTGGTAGAATATAAGAAAGA
This sequence comes from Cepaea nemoralis, assembly GCA_014155875.1. NCBI lineage: Eukaryota > Metazoa > Mollusca > Gastropoda > Stylommatophora > Helicidae > Cepaea > Cepaea nemoralis. Next base: position 27,998 of record JACEFZ010026778.1, read on the forward strand.
AAGAAAGTGGGAAAGAAAGAAAGAAATATATAAGCGAGAGAGAGAGAGAGAGAGAGAGAGAGAGAGAGAGAGAGAGAGAGAGAGAGAGAGAGAGAGAGAGAGAGAGAGTACAGTAACTTCAATGTTCTATGTCTTCCAAATGTAATTTCTTTAGTATTAACTTGCATATAGTTTTTCTTCGACATGGTTACAACTGCATGTAATTTTTAAGCTTTGTTTTTAACAATGCAAGTACAGTACATTGCCTCTTTTTCTCATTTTTATCTGTATTATTCAACTGCCGATCTGGATGTTGTTAACACTTATTAAAATTAATGTCTAGTTTCGTGCATAGTAATTCGTTAAGTATTTTAGGTCCGATTTTTAAAGATTCGGATATTGGCGGGGGCAGGCCTAAGAGAAAGAAAGATATTTTATGTGTGAGTCCAAGGGAATTAACTCTATGTTAATGACAGATAGTTCAAAACAGTGTATTCCCTTAGTGAATATGAATAATGACGACACACAATAGATTGCACGATTTATTGCCTGGCATAATTCGCTGCGTCTCGTCAGGTGCATATTGCAGAAGTCACCCAACATAAAACAATGTATCCTTCAGGCTGAAATATACAACATACATATTCCCACGGCAATTTAAACTGCCTACCACTGTAATTTTTACACTGATTATCACGTCTTCGTGTTTACAACAATAGCTATTCCCTAAGTCTCGGAACGCTTCTCGGCCCTTTGGCTAAAATCAAAGTGTAGATTTATCACGTGACACACAGGGACGTAGGGACCTAATGGGGCAACTCTGACGCCTCTCGGAGCCCTTTTTTTTAAGTACTAGGGTACAGAAACGGGCTGCAAACTCAAATCGCCAAATCACTGTCCGCTAACACTGGCAGTGGGACTTGGTGAACCACTATGGGCCGAAAGGCACATAGTGGACTAAAGGGCGCATAAAAAGTCTCGGCCTTTTGGCTAAGGTCAAAGTAAAATTTGCGCTTGATCTTATCAGGGCCTCATGCAGAGGCGGTCATCCGAATGACACAGAGGGAACCACATGGAGCGGACTGACTTCTGATGAACCGCGAGCTCTTATTTTTTTTTTTTTTTAAATAACATACGAAAGACATTGTCTCTATCAATCACGTGACAGGATTCCAGCAAATGGCGTGCTACTTTAGAAGTGGATAATTTTCTGCCTGTAGGTTTTACTGGCCGGTCTCTCTGGCTGTGGGGTTACAACACTTTCTCTCTGTAATCCCGTTTATCACGCAGAGTCTCGTAGCGGAGCGAGAGCTGAGGCGGTTAGACCCCCGCTCGTGACTTGCGGGATACTGAGCCGGCCGCTCAGAAAGCAATGGCAAACTACTGAGCGTAATCTTGCCAAGAGATCAATATACAGCTGAAAGATGCTGGTGTTGACAGCTAAGTCCTGTAAAGGATATGCTAAAAAAAAAAAAAAGGTTTTACTGGGTTACCAGGATCTCCCGTGTTTGCTGAACTGTCTGTCTATTTCGGTATGTGTTCTACCGCCCAAAGATGAATAGTAGCTGTTTTCGTGTAATGTAGGTCTATCCATGGCATTCTTCGCATTTCCTTCAGAAACCACATTTTTACCTGATTATTGTCCATGTTTCACACGCATACCACAGTAGTGGTTCTATTAAGCACTTTACCACAATTTTCCACACGGCATTTAACAGCTTTTCATTGGTGAGCATGTTTTCCATCTTGCAAAATGCAACTTTTGCACACCGTTCACGAAACATGCACTGCAAGTTAAATTATGTAACCACATTTCTTTAGCATTTTCAGACCAAACGTAAGTTAACGAAAACAAAAAGTAGAAATGGTCAGTTTTACACGACCAAAACCACACCTGACATTTGGGAGTTGTGGCTAGAAAGCCTTCGTCAGCGGGCGCACAACAAACGGACACTGCTACAACTAGATATATACAATTACTTAATTGGTGTACTTCGGTCGTCTGAACACACACAGAAATAAAACCATTGTCACCGTACAAATCAAACTGAGAGCCACGTTTTATGTGGGCCAGCTGAACGGGGATTGTTAGTTGCATATCCTTTACAGGACGTGGCAGTCAACACCAGCATTTTTTGCCGTTGTGATCTCTTGGCAAGTTTATGTTCAGTAGTTTTCCATTGCTTTCTGAACGGCCGGCTCTCATACCATTGTATGAACACTAATGCAAGGCAATCTGCTGCTAAATCGCCAGCAACTGTGTTTCGAACGCGGTATGCAGGATTGCCAATTATACAACAGACAGTGAGGAAATGTATAGACGATAGACAGAATGTTATTTCATAGCGCATAGAGCCACATCTTTAAGTTTGTAAATGTGTAGAGGTCATGGCGCATGTAGCCACATCATGTAAGTTCCTAAATGTGTAGGGGGGAGGGATCATGGCGCATGTAGCCACATTGTGTAAGTTTCTAAAAGTGTAAGGGGGTCATGGCGCATATAGCCACATTGTGTAAGTTTCTAAAACTGTAAGGGTGTCATTGGCGCATATAGCCACTTGTGTAAGTTTCTAATGTGTAAAAGGGGGGGGGGGGGGGTCCATGGCGCATATAGCCACATTGTGAAGTTTAAATGTGTAAGGGGGGGGGGGGGGGGGGGAGGCCCATGGCGCATATAGCACATTGTGTAAGTTTCTAAAACTGTAAGGGTGTCATGGCGCATTTTTTAGCCACATCATGTAAGTTTCTAAAGGTAAGGGGGGGGGGGGGGTCCATGGCGCATATAGCCACATTGTTGAAGTTCTAAAACTGAAGGGTGTCATGGCGCATATAGCCACATTGTGTAAGTTTCTAAAAGTGTAAGGGGGTCATGGCGCATATAGCCACATTGTGTAAGTTTCTAAAAGTGTAAGGGGGTCATGGCGCATATAGCCACATTGTGTAAGTTTCTAAAAGTGTAAGGGTGTCATGACGCAGCAGTCGGGATCTACGGATAATGATGTGTACCAATGTAAGGTTGTAATAATGCATCTATAATAGTTAAGAAACACAGAGGATAGAGAATAACAACCAGCAGGAGTGAGGTTGAGTGCGAAGTACAACAACACTGCCACCCGACATTACAGTCGTTTATGTAATGGGGCCATTGTTATTTGGGTTGCTCGTGTCAAATGATATGCGCTGCTTGTGATTGTATCAATGTGTGGGCGTTCAGCTTGATAAAGTAACAATCATCATTGATTCCTTTGGTGCTCTGTGAAGAAGGGGAGACAGAGAGAGAGACAGAGACAGAGAGACAGAGAGAGAGAGAGAAATTATACTCAGTCAAAAGGGCAAAGATGCCCATTACATTCAGATAAACGTGCCATAAAAAGAGACGCCAGTGAATTATAAAACCGAAATAAAAGATGATTTTATTTGTATCTCCGCATCTATTCTCGTGTTATTTTTTTCCAGTATACTTCTAGCTGTTCTTAATTCTGTACTTGTTTCTTCATGTTTAAGTAACCACATTTGCCCAGTGCATAAACTTGAATTGCCTGATTATAATCGCATTTGATGACTTATTCTATTTGTATTAACGTTGCTAAAAGCTAAATTCATGACTTTATGTAACTGCTTAACTTGATCTCTGTGCATGATGTTATCTAAGTATATGATTTAAACGCCATGCATCTCTTTGTCTCAACATGTGATTTCGCTTAGTGCATATATTTCACCAGCTTGTTTCTGTAATTTTTTTCTAGTTACAAAAATGTATCTAAAGTACATTACCGTATCTAGTACATTACTAGGAGTACTTCTAAACATCGTTAGGTGCATTTCCTTTTACAGGACGCCGCAATCAACCCCACCATTTTTTGGATGTTTGGGACTTACTAGACAATGTTAGTTCAGTAGTTTGCCATTGCTTTCTGATCGACACAGTCATTTCTTCTCGCCATGTGTCGCTAATTACTTGATATTATATTATTAATTAATATTACTATTATTTGCGTGTTAATATTTGTGTTATTGATGTTATCTAGTTATATAAATATATGATTTTAAGAGCATGACTTTACCTAAGTATCTAGTAAATGACTTATATAAATATATGATTTTAAGAGCATGACTTTAACTAAGTATCTAGTTACATGACTTTATATAAATATATGATTTTAAGAGCATGACTTTACCTAAGTATCTAGTTATATGACTGCAAGTACATGACTGCCTATGTACACGTCTGTACCCAGCTACTTGAATATATAACAACTTCGATGTAAGTTTATATTTTAGCCCATGTAAATAATGTATTTTAGTACTAATAGAAATTACCGCGTTTTTAATATGTACCACATACATTTTTCTTTTCAATATGTGTAAATCGTGATATGTTTTATATTTTAACTTCTTGAATGATAACATAACGTTATTTGTTATGAATGATTTTTACTGTTAGTACTATTGCTGTTATTACTGTACACTAATACTTACTTAATATATGTGGGATATTTCCTTTTGTTTTCAATAGTTCGTCTCGCTACCAAAAAAGGGATCGATATCATAGTACCTGTTTGTGTATTCTAAGTGTCATGATGTAGACGTAGACGTAATCGATACCGTGATGTTGATTGTGATGATCTGAGTATTTTTATAACGATTACGGTGTCCATGTTCAATTTGTCTTGTTGAAATGACACTGTTTGTACTTAGAACTTCAAAATGTACGTTATATTATTTTTGTACCAGAATGTTCATTGATATTATAATTGTCGTCATTAAGGACTGCTGTTGTTAGTTTTCTATTAATTCCATGCCCGGTCACCTGGGAGACTGTTAGTATTTTGATGGTTTCTGACTTTTTTCCCCCAATCAGTTAATGTTTGTTAAATAATTGTATTTTGATGGCTGGACACGTTGGTATGTGAATAGGGAAGAGAGTCGCGGGGAGATTGTGAAGAGTCGTGGGGAGAATCTAGCCCCGTGGATGTGTGCTACATTTACAGTAATATTTGTAATGACGGTTAGGTCCTGTACATTATATTTGCTTCGACTATTCTCGTAACAAAATGCAACACATCTAGACAAACCTTTCGGCCTAGAGAAGCCACGGTGGAAGATAAACTCTATGGACCGCTCAGTGAACTAAAAAAGATAGTTAAATTTATACAAGATAAATTCATACAAGAGACAACATTGCAGTTATAGACACATTTGAAGCGGGCGAAAGCAAAAGAATACCACGCGTCTCGACAAACCTCTTCTTGTGCTTCTTCGTGGCTGTTTAGAAGGAAGTTCGTCAAGCTTAGTTACTGATTTATTTGGTTGTTTCGGGATTTGAGGTTTTAAGATTGAGCACAACCCACTACTCGCAACGCTGATCATATTCCTTTACGAACCTAAGGCCTTGTTCACGTCAGATTGGAAGCACTAGTCTCGAGTTTCGCTCTCATTTGAGCTCGTCAGTAGTACTCGTAATAGTATCCCTGACTGGACTCGGGATCGAACCCTAGATCACTGGCGTATGAGGCGGGTGTATAACTACTAGACCACGCGGCTCACGCTAGACGCGACCAAATTATCATACTAGAATAGTGGTTCTCAACCGATGGGGAATCCCCCAAGTGGGAATTTTAGGGTTTGTGGGCGGGAAGGGGGGGGGGGGGGGAATTAAGATTATTTCAAGATCGTGTTAATACAAGAACCGATTATTTAATATTGTTTTTCCCTTCATACTTTACAATTCTGTACTTCTCGCCCTTCTGAAATTCGTTTTATAACGTCAGTAGACCCGCATATCACATTTTATGTAGACGTCTAGACTTGTTCTAGTATGTATTATTAAACTGAGCTTCCATTTTTACGTATACTTGGAGGTAGGGGGAGATTTATAGGGAGGAATTACTGGGGGGGGGGTGACATTATGAACATGTGATGAAGGGGTGCATGGGCCAAAAAAAGGTTGAGAACCACTGTACTAGAATATCACAACGTCACCCATTGTAGGCTTTAGCTCATAATTTGCCCGATCGCCACGACTGACATCTGTCAATCGATGTGGTCCCGAACGATCAGGTCTTCTTGATCTGGCAGGGCACACCAGGCGCCTACATTCCAGCGGGGAATAATCAAATTGATTTATATGGTTGTTTCGAAATCCCGAAACAACCATATAAATCAGTTTGATATTTACTGGCTTCGCGGCGAAGGGGTTGCGAACGCAGTTCGTAATCCCGCTTACCCGCGTTCGAAACACATCTGCTGGCAATTTGGCAGCAGACCGCCTTGCGTTGGTTTTTTTTTACGGAATGGTACGGGTGCCGGTCGTTCAGAAAGACTGGCAAACTACTGAACGTAAACTTACCAAGAGATCACAACAGCAAAAATGTTGGTGTTGACTGCAACGTCCTGTAAAGAATACGCAACTAGCTTGTTTAGTTTGATACTACATTCTGAACAGTCGACGTGTCATACCATCTAAATCAAGCCAAATCGCCCGCGGCTGATTCCGAACCGTCGATTCGGCATGTCGGGGATTGTGAAACTGCGTTTCACTAACCCCCTAAGCCACTACATGGTGTAATTTGAATGAATGTGGGTTTTTTTTTTATATTGTCGTTCCATGTTGTGTATTTACCTTTTATGTTGCATGAGTTTACAGAGGGTGAATACAAAACTTGGAATGGCAATATTTTCAAACACCCCACAGTCATTAAACATACACCCTACAACATAGTAGACATTGAAAAACTGGCAAGGGACGGACAAATATGGAAACAGGTTCTTTGTTTTTATGGAAAGTGATATTCCAACGCCCTCGTAGGTTACAACAGAAGGAAGGAAGGGAAGATGGAGGGAAGGAAATGTCAATAGGCAAAAGTAATTAGAATACCAAGTCAACAAACCACAATGACAACATACGATTGTGCTAACACAGTTTTGTACATTAGGTTTAACTGATTCAGTACTATACAAGAAGTCGGTTTGGACCTGAGATGGTACACAATCAAATAAACAACTATTATAGTGTAATGTAAATTTCCGTTCTCTGGGCATTAAAATTGTGGAAGATACCACGAAACAAAAGAAATAACACGATGACCCTGGCGATATATCGTCCTTTCTCACAATAAAGGGTCAAATTTGCCGATATATTATCGTTTGGCATTGAATCAGTTAAATATACCTCGAGTTAAAAGTCTTCCCGAAAATGTCCATGATTGTTTTCAACATCGAAGTCGCCACATTTCCTGGGCTTCATTTCCTAGTTCGTATATACAGGGTACCGGTCTCTGTGGCTGAAGGGCTTGCGAACGCGGTTTGTGAGCCCGTATACCCGGGTTCGAAACACGGCGGTGTTGGTTTTTTCGAAAAAGGTATAGAGACCGGTCGTTCAGAAAGCAATGGCAAACTACTGAACGTAACACTTGCCTAGTACATCAACAGCAGCTGAAAATGCTGGTGTTGACTGCAACGTCCCGTAAGGGATACGCAACAAAAAAAATATACAGGGTGTATTTTTAACGACTGTACAGTGTTTGAAAATATTGCCGGTCCTTGTTACCTGAACTTCACAGAGGATAAATACAAAACCTGGACCGGCAATATTTTCAAACACTGCATAGTCATTAAAAATACACCATATACTTTGTAGGTATCAGTGGCGCCACCAAGCGGTTGGAGGGGAGGGGTGAAGAGAAGTGGTGATGGGGTGTAGTTGTCACATGTGCTGGTCATATTTCAGGGCGGTACTGAACACCGTAGAATATTTCCTCCCCGCTGTCAATGGCTTTAAATAAAGGATTGCTTGTATTTGTTTGATTCTATTAGCTGTATGTACATAAGTGATATGGCTTCCCCGTTGATACCATCAATTAAACTGTACGTTAGAACGCAAGACACACATGTACACACATACACACACTGGATAAAAGATAGACATGGACAAGTGAGTAGGCTGGGACACACAGATAGACAAAGATGGTACTCGGTAAGCAGGCCGACTCTAGGACACCGAATTTCATGTGATAAAAATGAGACGGAACTGCTTAGGATAAATACGAGACTGAATTGTATAGAATAAATACAAGACGGAATTGCACAGCATAAACAGTGAACGAAAGAAGAAGAACTTTAGGATAAACACGAGACTGTTGCATAGAATAAACACCAGGTGGAATTTAGTTTTAGTTTTTAGTTTTAGTCGATGGATCAACATCAAGGAACACGGATGTAGCCCATAAGTGCTCCGTTCTCCTCCTAACTCAAACCTGAGTCTGGAGAAACTCAGCTCAGTGCACGAACTTCGTAGCACCGGCGAGGATCCTGAAATACTTGGGTAGATTTTTAACTCGAAATTTTGATCGGGCAGCGCCGTTAGGCTACTCTTTTTCGATTTCCAACTGGGAAACCACGGGATTTTTTTACGTGCGCAACAATACACACGAGTGTCCGATCTCACTGTCCAGAGACCAGGGGAAGATTTATTACTAGAAGTCCACGTGGAAAAAAAAAATCCAGCACTCGAGGCGGACACGAGACCACGCAACCCCCTACGAGATGGAATTGCATTGGATAAACAGAGAAAGGAAGAAGATGAAGCTTAGGATAAATGCGAGACTAAATTGTATAGAATAAATACGAAGCGGATTTGCAAAGGATAAACAGCGAATCAAAGAAGAAGGGTAGGATTATCACGAAACTGAATTGCATAGGATAAATACGAGACTCGATTGCATAGCTGATTGTTAAACAGAAGTAGCAAATATATAAGATACTAATGGTGGCTCGTTGATTGTTAAACTTAAGTAATAGATAAACTATAGGTGGCTCATAAAATGTCACAGAATACACGGGAGACATGATTGCATGGGATAAATACGAGACTGAATTACATGGAATAAATATGAGACTGAATTACATAGGATAAACACGAGACTGGATTTTTGAGAATAAACAAAAAAGCGAATCGCTCGGATAAACAGATAAAATTCTATTCCACTTGTCACTTTAACAGCGGTATTTTTTTAACTCATTAAAATTCAAAGATTGTTAGTCTAAAACAATGCGCTTTGGGATATAAGTATTAAAGCCACGACTACCTGGGACTACAAGAGTTAAACCATGGAATACAGCTCCGTGAAATTAAAAGTCATCCGTTAATAGACACCGAAACGCGCACACATTATCACGACTATTGCTGTATAAAGTTACACGTATGTGTATCCTCGGTCGGAATATCACGACAATTACCGTATACACGTACATGTATATGTATCCTGGGTCAAAATATCACGACAATTACCTATGTAGTTACGTGTATATGTGTCCTGGGTCTGAATATCACGACAATTTTACAGCATACACTTACACGTATGTGTGTCCTGGGTTTGAATATCACGACAATTGCAGTATACACTTACACGTATGTGTGTCCTGGGTCGGAATAAGACTAAGCACATGTTATTTCAACGCCCCTTCCCTATCTGCCAGGTTCCGTTAGAGATTACCGTAAACAACCATTTCTTGTCCCATCTTGTAACCGTGTTCAACTAAACCAAAGAAGTATGTACATAAACGACGCCATACGACAATTTTCGCCCTGTTTTAATATTTGTCATAAATGTACATAGACAATAACATATGTGGTATTTCTTCTTTTTTTTCATGAATGTACATAGACAATAACAAATGTGGTATTTCTCTGTTTTTACTTTGTACATGTATTGGACTAGTTACCGTATCTTGTGATGTTATATATGCATTCTTATTTATCCCATTTGTCATGTTGTGCTCTTCAAATACGAGTGATGTGTAGTAGACCGTATCAGGGACAATTTTTTTCTGTGTCCGGATTGCTAGATTTCCCCTACAAGTTGTTCACATACATCACATAGACATGTTATTTTCGCAGTACTTTATCGCCATCCTAAATTACTTCTAGTTTCCTTGTACTTTTATGTCTTCTGTTACATGTTGCTAGGGGAATGTAATTGTCGTTATCTCCCAGGCCAGCCGGCTACTTGTTTCTGTCATCTAGTAAATAGTTGCATCTCTCACAGCAACAATATCGTGGTTATGACAAAGATAGTATACTATACACGACTAGAACAGAAAGGAAACCACGAATGATATTATAATTCAGGAATGCACCAACACTAGGACGGGGAAGGCGGAGAGTGCTCCATTTAAGTATCAGCCAAAATTGTTCTTACATGCTTGTTGTCCTGGCACATTTAAGTCTGAAGCCATTCAACACTCCACAAACATATCATATGCGTGTTGTATTATAATTCAAGGGTTTCTGGGAATTCCAGGAAGTTCAACCAATTCACCGCCAAGACTGCCACACACACCATACACTATATATATATATATATATATATATATAATACACACACACACACACAAACAGTGGTGGCTGGGTCTAAAAATATCAGTTGCCAGTAGACAAGCTACCAAACGGTCGATATCATGTTTACCATATTATGTAAAGTTTAAGAGGGTCCACTGCATCACGGCGGACCCACCACTTCATCGTGGGCCCACCATATCATCAGGGGTTCACCATCGGGCAAGTCAGATATATATATATATCTCATTGGCACCTTGCCGTCTTGACAGACGATAGTTTGTGCTCTAAAAAGGCATAATAACTTTTAACTATGGCGGTAGCGAGTGTGAATATATATATATATATATACCCTGGCAGATATCAGATATTTTAGGTTGTGAAAAAACAAGCAAATAAAAGCAACAACAAACAGAAGGTGTCCATTTGTCTGCACATGTGTGAATAGATCCAACTCATGTGTGTGGAGATCAACATTTGTCTGCACATGTGTGAATAGATCCAACTCATGTGTGTGGAGATCAACATTTGTCTCCACATGTGTGAATAGATCCAACTCATGTGTGTGGAGATCCACATTTGTCTGCACATGTGTGAATAGATCCAACTCATGTGTGTGGAGATCCACATTTGTCTGCACATGTGTGAATAGATCCAACTCATGTGTGTGGAGATCCACATTTGTCTGCACATGTGTGAATAGATCCAACTCATGTGTGTGGAGATCCACATTTGTCTGCACATGTGTGAATAGATCCAACTCATGTGTGTGGAGATCCACATTTGTCTGCACATGTGTGAATAGATCCAACTCATGTGTGTGGAGATCCACATTTGTCTCCACATGTTGGAATAGATCCAACTCATGTGTGTGGAGATCCACATTTGTCTGCACATGTGTGAATAGATCCAACTCATGTGTGTGGAGATCCACATTTGTCTGCACATGTGTGAATAGATCCAACTCATGTTTGTGGAGATCCACATTTGTCTGCACATGTGTGAATAGATCCAACTCATGTGTGGTGGAGATCCACATTTGTCTGCACATGTGTGAATAGATCCCAACTCATGTGTGTGGAGATCCACATTTGTCTCACATGTGTGAATAGATCCAAACTCATGTGTGTGGAGATCCACATTTGTCTGCACATGTGGTGAATAGAGATCCAACTCATGTGTGTGGAGATCCACATTTGTCTGCACATGTGTGTAATAGATCCAACTCATGTGTGTGGAGATCCACATTTGTCTGCACATGTGTGAATAGATCCAACTCATGTGTGTGGAGATCCACATTTGTCTGCACATGTGTGAATAGATCCAACTCATGTGTGTGGAGATCCACATTTGTCTGCCATGTGTGAATAGATCCAACTCATGTGTGTGGAGATCCACATTTGTCTCCACATGTGTGAATAGATCAACTCATGTGTGTGGAGATCCACATTTGTCTCCACATGTGTGAATAGATCCAACTCATGTGTGTGGAGATCCACATTTGTCTCCACATGTGTGAATAGATCCAACTCATGTGTGTGGAGATCCACATTTGTCTCCACATGTGTGAATAGATCCAACTCATGTGTGTGGAGATCCACATTTGTCTGCACATGTGTGAATAGATCCAACTCATGTGTGTGGAGATCCACATTTGTCTGCACATGTGTGAATAGATCCAACTCATGTGTGTGGAGATCCACATTTGTCTGCACATGTGTGAATAGATCCAACTCATGTGTGTGGAGATCCACATTTGTCTGCACATGTGTGAATAGATCCAACTCATGTGTGTGGAGATCCACATTTGTCTGCACATGTGTGAATAGATCCAACTCATGTGTGTGGAGATCCACATTTGTCTGCACATGTGTGAATAGATCCAACTCATGTGTGTGGAGATCCACATTTGTCTGCACATGTGTGAATAGATCCAACTCATGTGTGTGGAGATCCACATTTGTCTGCACATGTGGTGAATAGATCCAACTCATGTGTGTGGAGATCCACATTTGTCTGCACATGTGTGAATAGATCCAACTCATGTGTGTGGAGATCCACATTTGTCTGCACATGTGTGAATAGATCCAACTCATGTGTGTGGAGATCCACATTTGTCTGCACATGTGTGAATAGATCCAACTCATGTGTGTGGAGATCAACATTTGTCTCCACATGTGTGAATAGATCCAACTCATGTGTGTGGAGATCCACATTTGTCTGCACATGTGTGAATAGATCCAACTCATGTGTGTGGAGATCCACATTTGTCTGCACATGTGTGAATAGATCCAACTCATGTGTGTGGAGATCCACATTTGTCTGCACATGTGTGAATAGATCCAACTCATGTGTGTGGAGATCCACATTTGTTCCACACTGTGTGAATAGATTCCAACTCATCGTGTGTGGAGATCCACATTTGTTCCACACTGTGTGAAATAGATCCAACTCATGTGTGTGGAGATCCACATTTGTCTGCACATGTGTGAATAGATCCACTCATGTGTGTGAGATTCCACATTGTCTGCACATGTGTGGACTAGATCCAACTCATGTATGTGGAGATCCACATTTGTCTGCACATGTGTGAATATATCCAACTCATGTGTGGGAGATCAACATTTGTCTCCACATGTGTGTAATAGATTCCAAACTCATTTGTTGGAGATCCACATTTGTCTGCCACATGTGTGAATAGATCCAACTCTGTTGTGGAGATCACTTTGTCTGCCATGCGTGATAGATCCAACCATGTGTGTGGAGATCCACATTTGTCTGCACAGTCGTGAATAGATCCAACTCTGTGTGTGGAGATCCACATTTGTCTGCACTGTGTGAATAGATCCAACTCATGTGTGTGGAGATCAAACATTTGTCTGCACATGTGTGAATAGATCCAACCCTCAGTGTGTGGAGATCAACATTTGTCTGCCACTGTGTGAATAGATCCAACTCATGTGTGTTGATGGAGATCCAACATTTGTTGCACATGTGTGAATACGAGCACAATCATGGTGTGTGGAGATAACAATTTGTCTGCCACATGTGTAATTGATTTGACCAACTCATGTGTGTGGAGATTCAACATTGTCTCCACATTGTGAATAGATCCAACTCATGTGTGGGAGATCAATAGCCGCAGCACACAAGCATTAACAAACAGAACAGCGGACCAAGTGTTTGTAACACTGTATGACTGTCCCATTGTATCTGTTTGAGGAAATGTGGCCAGTTTGGGTAAAATAAATTACCTGTTTTCTTTCACCTTCAGGTGTCAATATGAATAAATGCTAGTTAGTTAGTCAGACGAGGTTCCAACTTCACGGCAACGGGTCGTCCCCGTTATGCTCCGTTCCTCTGCCAGTGAATATCACACAAAATGTGCCCCCCCCCCCCCCATTGTCTAATGTGAATAGTGAAATAGGCAGGAGTCTCAGCAAGCCAACAGCCCGCACAGGTACACTGTGCATAATGCCGCTGCCAGAATGTCCAATATAATAAATGCTAAGACAGCAGCAGTCATTGTAAGCTTATTGACGTCTCCATAAAGGTTGTTCTCAATTGAAGCGCGTGTAGGCCAAAATACTTTTCCCTGTTCTGTGTATGTTGAACACTCTGACAACAATTGTTGATAATTACTGGCCATCATTACTTCAGATAATTATTAAGCCATGAGCTGTATGTTTGAGGCCAGATTAAAATGAGAGGGGTTATATTGTATTTATTTACTCTCTAACTATTTCTTGCTCCGCGTTTGCTACTTAAAGTTTTAATTTTAATTTGTGTTTTTGTGGGTGCGTTCCCTTGCTTTTGAATTCGAATGTAGTCTACACACTTGCTGCTGCTGTTACTACTATTATTACTACTACTACTATAGGGTGTATTTTTAATGACTGTGGGGTTTTTGAAAATATTTCCGTTCCAAGTTTTGTATTCACCCTCTGTGGAGTTCATGCAACATCAAAAGTAAATACAAAACTTGGAACGGCAATATTTTCAAAAACCCCGGTCATTAAAAATACACCCTGTACTACTACTACTACTACTAGTGGTAGTAGTAGTAATTACCACTACTGCCAGTTGCTAATAGCTTTCCCAATTACCAGTGTCCCTCGCCATCAGGCGAACCCTTCTCGGATTTCGGAGGTACTTGTAATTTACGTTCCCATGTCAAGGACGAGAAGTCAACATTAAAGTCTAACTGACCGACGAGTGAAAGGAACCCATCACCCCACAGTCACCAGATACAGTTTACACGCGGGCACGTTCAACATCTCGCCAACACACACCCCCCCCCCCCCCCCCCCCCCCCCCCCGCCGCTAGTATTTTTGAGCGGCGGTAATAAGCGTCCAGTATTTGGGAGCTGGTATTTCTGAGTGGTAGCGGCAGAAGTTCAGTATTTGGGAGCTGACATGTCTGAGTGGTAGTGGTAGAAGTCCAGTATTTGGAAAGTTGATATTTCTGAATGGCAGTGGCAGAAGTCCAGTATTTAGGAAGTTGATATTTCTGAATGGTAGTGGTCTCTTCTGTATGGCTCCGTATGGTGTACATCATTGCTTGTTGAGGTATACTGTCATTTGTTAGCCTAGTTATGTGTTATGGGTTCATTACTTTTTTCTTTTTTTTTAAATGGTGCATGTCTTTTGCATGATGTTGCGAGGAAACTCAGGATGATCTTCCAGCTAATTTTACGTTCAGTAATTTGCCACTGCTTTTTGAACGAGAAATAGAAGTCCAAATGATC
Source organism: Cepaea nemoralis (assembly GCA_014155875.1). NCBI lineage: Eukaryota > Metazoa > Mollusca > Gastropoda > Stylommatophora > Helicidae > Cepaea > Cepaea nemoralis. Next base: position 43,061 of record JACEFZ010026778.1, read on the forward strand.
AGTGTAGGGAATTAACCCATTATCTCGTCGTCAGCGTAAGCGCAATCACGTTACACCACTCATCCAAGCTAACCCCTGGGTTGATTACACAGCGAGCAAACTGGCCACATTTCTCCACACATACACAAATGGTGTGAATTACACAAAACCCACAAAGTTTACTTAACACAATTAGAGTGACCAACCCTTGTTGTTATCATTTACTTATTTTCAAGACAAAAGACCTCAGCTACAAGCAGTGATAATTCTGAAACTGTGGAACGTGTCAGTGATAATCATAATAATACATTTGTGTAAATGTTATTCATTGTCATAAGTGAATGTTACATGACTGTTGTGTACACACCATTAAACTTTCTGTGTTCCCACATGGCTGTGTTTGGGCTCATTGTTTCAGTGTCTTGTTTATGAGGGGTGTGTGTGTTTCCGTTCAGTGGCAGAGATTGAGGCTTTTCTTTAAACTCATATTGTGTGTGTGACAGAGAGAAAGAGACAGACAAACAAAGACTAGGATTAGGATCCTATATTAAAAACACTGTGGGTGGGGCAGTGAGAGAATAGTGACATTCAACAACCAGTGTGTATGTGCGCATAAGAGAGAGACTGTTGTGTTTCTCATACTGTTTGGTGTATGATGTATCAAATAAAATAAAATAAACTTTATTTTAAAAGGGTCACAAATTGGGCAAGCAGGCCCGTCTTACATTCGGCCCTTCCAATCACTCATCTTTCGTTCATCAAGAGCATTATACATTCACATAGGAAGAAAAATAAACATAAACAAGGCAAATTACCATGTTATGAGGCCCATCTCCCACCTACCCACACATCACCCCACCTACGCACACACACACCCAGGGACACATACATACCCCACCAACTGACCCACCCCCCTCCTGCACATGCCCACCCACATACACTGCCCTCACCTGTTCGCCCAACCCAAATACACTCACCACCCACAAACATCCCCCACCAACCCACACAAACCCGCACCCACCCAAATACACATCCACCCACACCCCAACCACCCATTCCCCACCCACACAACCCCCACCAACCCACACATCCCCAAACCATATACACACATCCCCACCAATGGATATCTCCCTACCCACACACAAACAAATCTCCCTAACCACCTATACATCCCCAATCCTCTCACACACACCCCAGCATCCACACATAATCCTCCACCCACCCACACATGCCCTAACCCAATCCCCCACCTCATACATCTCCCACCCGCACATCACATACATCCCCTACCACGCAATGTTCCCAACCCACGCATATCCCTCACCAACACATCCCACACCCACATAACACCACACATCCCCACCCACATACCACACAATATCCCCACCAACACAGATACCCTTACCCACCCACCCCACAAATCCCCCCCACACACACACACATACCCCACCCACACACCACACACCTCTCCCCACCCACACATTCCCCACCCATCCACCAACACACACTCACCCACACATTCCCCACTACGCACCAACACACCCCCACCCCAAACCAAACATCTCTGGATCACAATATCCCTACCCACACACATCCTCCACCCACTCACGCATCCCAACCCGACACATACACACCCCTCACCCACCCCCACTCACACATTCCCCATCCACGCACACATCCCCTTCCCATACACCCCACCACCCACACATATTTCCTCCAACCACCACACATCCCCCACCCATATACACATTCCCCGCACCCATCACCCACCCACCCACGCACACATCCTCACCCATACCACCACAAACATACCCCCCACCCAAACACCATGCATACATCCCAAACTCACACACCATACACTTCTCCCCACCCGCCCTTACATCCCCAATCCACCCACAAACATACCCTATCCACACAATCTCACCACCCACACATACTTCCCCAAACCATCCACACATATCTCCCACCCAAACACACATCCCCCGCACCCCTACTTTCACCCCTACACATCCATCCACACATCCCACCAACACCCACAAATATCACTACCCACCAACACCCACACACCCCAACCCATCCAAATTCATACCCCCACCCACACATACCCCCACACTCACACACATCCTCCACACACACTCACACATCATCACATCTAGACACATACAAAATGCCTCACCTGAGCATTGAAACTAGTATGAACAAACTCCCACACTTTCTCACACACATACACTGAAAATTGTCATGAGCAGTCTCATAAAAATTTTAAACATGGAAAACGTACCTTTAGCCATGTCCGTGTGTGTGTCCGTGTGAGTGAGAGAGAGAGAGAGAGAGAGAGAGAGAGAGAGAGAGAGAGAGAGAGAGAGAGAGAGAGAGAGAGAGAGAGAGAGAGAGAGAGAGAGAGAGAGAGAGAGAGAGAGAGAGAAACTTTTTGGGCATCCTCAGAAATGCAACTGGATATCAACTGTGAGAAACCATCTAATGCAAAAATTAGCACATCTATCACACTTCTAGTCGGTCTCCCTGGCCTAGGAGTTAGCGACTTTCTCCGTAATCCCGTTTATCCACATGAGAAAACGCAGCTGCGCGAGAATCAGTAGCGGTTCTCGCCGCGCCCGTTATTTACGGGATATGTGAGCCGGCCGCTCAGAAAGCAATGGCAAACTACTGAGCGTAATCTTGCCAAGAAATCAACAACAGCGGTAAAGTACTGGTGTTAACAGCGATGTCCTGTAGGATATACATACACACACACAAAATCAAACCTCTGAAGGACAGGAAAGCTGCTAGTCAATATTCTATCCCAGCAGAAGCTAAATTAAAGCCATTAAAAACACCTTAACTTAATTACTGCACAAATTATTTAGCAGTCTATGAGATCAAAGAAAAACCAGCAGACTGGAGGGAAGGATATCTGGTGAAGATGTCAAAAAAAAAGTGGATTACAGGAGTGTGAAGATTGGAGAGGAATAATGGAATTCTCAGTTCTTGAGAAACATGTAAGCAAGATCTTTCTAGAGAGATTTACTGATGCCATTGAAAACAACTGGAATTAACAGCTGGTTTCCGATCAAACATCCTGCACTAACCAGATAACCACATCAGGTATAATAATAAAACACATATTGAAATGCATTCACCATATTGGATATGACGACTATGTAACGGTCTTTGACAGCATTAATAGGGAATCTCTGTGGAAACTGATGAGGCACTATGGGATCCAACAGGAAAATAAAACATTAAATGCGGAGTTATTGATGAGGGCAAATTAACAGACACATTTAAATTAAGAACAGGGATCCCCTTTTGTAGGCTTTATTATTCTGATTATAGACTGGATTATGACAATAATAAAAACTACCACCAGAAATGAAACTGAGTGGACTCTGATAGAACACTTTGATGATCTGGCATTTGCGGACTACACTGCCCTCTTGTCCCACACACGAAATCAGATGCAAGAAAAATTAAACACACTTGATGGGAGGTCACAACAATTACATCTAAAAGTCTATAGGAAAAAGGAAAAGAAAATGAGACCACACCAAGCAAGTAATAAATCAATCTTTCTTGGTGAAATGTAGTCACAATTTTTTGGACACGTTATGAGAAGAAATAAATTGGAGAACTTGGTGACAACTGGCAAATTGAGAGGAAAAGAGCAAGGGGAAAGCACAGAAGTAAATACCTGGATGGCGTGGCTACCTGGTATGGTCGAGACAAGAACACAGCTGATCCACGACTGGTGATCAAGTGAAATATAATCACCCACGCTTATCGGCATGGCACATGATGATGATGTCTTTGCTTTGACAATGAGATCTCTACGACCCACGAAGCTGAGTTGACCTCAAAGCCATACAAAATCAGCAGAAAAAATACTGCCCAAGCTTGCAGCTGAACTCTTGAAGCATTGTAATGGTAGGACAGTGCACAAACAATTTCTTATAGTTCATGCCATGGTGCATTAGTGGTCATATCTGACAAGTCCTCTGTCTCATGTGTGGCCAATCTTCATATAGTCCGTGTGGCGTTGGTGATCATGTCTGTCCACAGCCTTCTGTACTGCCAATCTTCTTATAGTTCGTTTCATGTGGCGTTGGTGATCATGTCTGTCTACAGTCCTCTTGTCTCCTGTACTGCCAATCTTGTTATAGATCATGTCATATGGCCTTGGTGATCATGTCTGTCCACAGCCTTCTGTCTCATGTACTGCCAACCATTTCTGATACTGATGTTCCACTATGCCATGATGTCAAACTGTCCAGCATCTTCTCGCTGGGTCTCCTCCTGCCTCTCCTCCCCTGCAGCTTTTCCATTGTGGTGACACACTCTAGCGTTTCCTTTCTCATGACATGCCCAAACAATGTGGTCTTCTTCTGATGTGAGGAACCGGTTCTCTTTGTCAGTTCACTTCGTTCAAGATATCCTCTTACAAACAATCATACAAACTTGTACATGAAAATCACAAAGTGAAACGTGATGGTGCAGTGGCATGTATACTTACCTGTCAACCCGGATATCATGTGGTTGAATTCCTTTACGGTGGAATTCTCCTTCCATTGAATGTCCCAGGTTGACCCACTCTAAAATGGGTAGCACGAAGTAAAGGTGATAGTGCCCACACCACCCATCCACTGTTGACAGGTCTACACATATTGTGCCCACATCACCCATCAACTGTTGACAGGTATACACATATTGTGCCCACATCACCCATCCACTGTTGACAGGTCTACACATATTGTGCCCACATCACCCATCCACTGTTGACAGGTCTACACATATTTTGCCAGCACCATAGACTCAATATACCTCTTGGTGGGGAAAGGAGTCCTTTATTTTACAGGACATGATCACAAATGGACAATTTATAAAAGACCATTTTAAAAGACATAAACAAGATATGACAAGTGGCATTCTTTGTGAAAGCAATGTATATCTGAGATCACATTTTCAGTTACATCTGAAAACATTGCTGTCAATCAACAATAATAAAATATAGCAATAATCCTCCAGTACATTCTGCACATGTATGAAGTGATAGATTTTCACATACACTAAGTCATGGCATTAATGAGTTGAGGAAACCACTTCATTTTTCCACCTCCTTTCCCTCCAAGACAATTGTCTGAAAATGACCTGGTAAACAGCGTATGAGGCTGAGTTTAAATGACAGCTGTACTGGTCTGGGGAAACAATGTTGCCTTGGAAGGGATTTGAACCAGGACCATTGGGTCACTAAGTAACCACACTAATAACTAAACCACTATGACTCATCAATGTAATGGTATAGATTTCACAGACCAATGCACATTTCAGATATCAATACAATTACACTATCAATGCATATTTCACTGAGGTCCATACAATTACACCATCAGTGCACATTTCACCAAGGTCAACACCACCATCAGTGCATATTTCACCAAGGTCAACACCATCAGTGCATATTTCACCAAGGTCACCATCAGTGCATATTTCACCAAGGTCAATACCATCAATGCACATTTCACCAAGGTCAACACCATCAATGCACATTTCACTGAGGTCAACACCATCAATGCACATTTCACTGAGGTCAATACAATTACACCATCAAAGCACATTTCACTGAGGTCAATACAATTACACCATCAAAGCACATTTCACTGAGGTCAATACAATTCTACCATCAGTGCATATTTCGAGGCCAATACAACTCTACTAACAATGCACATGTCACTGAGGTTAAAACAATTCAACCTATATATAATACAATACAATTATTGCCATAGATTTGATAGACAGCAACAACAATGAACAGGTTAAGAAAAAGAGTCTGGGAGAACAGGAAGCTTACTGCCAAAACAAAAGTCCTTGTCTATCAAGCCTGTGTCCTTAGTACTCTTCTCTATGGCAGTGAAACCTGGACAACTTACTCACACCAAGAGAACAACTTAAACAGCTTTCATATGCGGTGTCTGCGAAGAATTCTTGGTATTAAGTGGCAAGACAAAATCACAAATACTGAAGTATTGGAAAGATCAGGTTGCGTGACAGTTTATTCCATGCTCAGTCTTCGTAGACTTAGATGGATAGGACATCTTAGGAGGATGGATGATGGTAGAATACCAAAGGATATCTTTTTTGGTGAATTACAGATGGGTAAGAGATCTCAGGGTCGGCCTCTACTACGATACAAAGATGTGTGTAAGCGGGACATGATTGATACAGGCATTGATAATGCACATTGGGAGCAAGTCGCCGCTGAACGTGTTGCATGGAGGGCAAATATCAGAAATGGAATAAAGTCAAAGGAGAAAATTATTGCAGAAAAGTCACACACCAAGCGTTTGAGACGTAAGATGGTGCATGATGGTGGAAATGACCACGTGTTCACATGCACCCACTGTGAACGGACATTTACAGCGCAAATTGGCCTTATCAGTCACACTCGCTACCGCCATAGGTGAAAGTTATTATGCCTTTTTAAAGCACAAACTATCGTCTGCCAAGACGGCAAGGTGCCAATGAATGAATTATTGCCATAGATTTGATAGAACCGCAAATATTTCAACAAGTTCACTAAATCATCCTTTATATATTATCACCATAACATGCGTGGACAAATATGCCAGCTGACAGGGCACCTGATGATGATCATCAGGTGCCCCGTAACATTGCATAGATATTCACGTCTCTGCACAGATCTTGCACCTTGGTGTTCTGGATCAATTCAATTGACGATATTCTCCCATGCCATCGTTTCAGATGAACCCTTTCTCTCAGCCTGCACTTGTCTCTTCTACCACTGATTTTTCTAGCAGTAACAACGTTCTCCAATGCTTCTCTTCTCATTATATGACCTAAGAACAGCCTAGTTCTGTTTTAAAGTTGTGAGTTATGTTCTACTTTCATTAGCTTCATGCATGCCCTCGCTGTTAGCTACTCTGGCTGTCCAAGGTATTCCCAACATTCCATCTCAGAAACCACAACTCTGCTGCCACTAAGCTCTTTCTAATGTGGTCATTCACATTCCAAGAATCACTGCCATACAGCAGAACATGCTCTGTATAATATGTCAATGCCCTCTTTCTGACATTCAACAAAGGTGATTTTATTACACAAGATAATGTTCACCTTCTGCTCTTAAACTTCCGGTGTGCTGATGCCACGGTAGCGGGTTCAACCCACACTGATCAGTTGGACTAAAATGTTGACTCCTCGTCTTTGACCTGGAGACGTAAATTACAAGTACCTCAGAAGATGGCAAGGGTCACTGCTAATAGGGAAACCTAATCCACATGCTAAAATCAGTCCAGTGCACTAGAAGAAGTAGCACGAGTATGGACTAAGCTTGAGTTCAAGGTCAGCGAATGCAACAACAAAATTTTGTGAAATGCAGCTTTTGATATATATATATATATAATTTATATATTTTAAACCACCAACCCACACACATATATACATAACAAAAGCTGCCTTTCTATATGACTGGTACCTTGCCATCTTCACAGACGACTGTAGAATGGAGTTATATCTCTCTGACTTTTAAGCGACTTTTTTTATATCTCTCCATGCAAAACTGGGCTGAATTTAGAGACCATGTGTTGCCCATGCAGCATGATCCCTCTCTCGGCCTGTCTAGTTTACTCCAGAGGAAAGCAAACACCAATACATCTGGAATAAGACAAGCTGCAGAAGCTGCTGGATCAGCAAAACAATGCTCTAACTGTCCGCCTGTCAGAGCTTCCATCGTAGACCAGCTGCTGATTAATGTTTAGGGCTGGTCTGCCCTGTCATGATATTTAATCTTTAGGTTGCATTTCCTCACACTAGGGTAAGACTTGACCCTCGCAATTGTATTCCTCAAGCCAAAACCGTTGCCACACTGTAGGGTGTCGGGTTTGGTGAGGTCAAAACAATTACACCATCAATGCACATTTCATATGTATATATACATATAAATACAAACAATTATTTCTGTGTTTTAACATCTGTTGGTGTTGAATTTGAAGTTTCATGGAACTGAAGCATAGAGACTACAATAGAAAAGTCAGCACTGTAGATACATCTATGATTAACACATTAATTACCACCATATGCAGCATGAATCAACACCCTACATCTGGTTATAAAATACAGTTGTTTTTTTTTAAATTAAAGTCATAATTGAATTAAATCTGATCCAATGTTTAAAAATACCACAGGAAATTATCTTTCTCAGAAATTATCTTTTCTAATGATCAATACAGACTAGATATTGTTGGTGATATTGGTTGTTCACTATCAAAACATGTTAGCAAGTGTGTCTACTATTGTTTATTTTGGCCAACAGCAAACAGTTAGCAATAACCATTGACATGTTTTGGCCAACAGCAAACAGTTAGCTATAACCATTCATATGTCTGATTTACCACAGAACACAACACTAGAACACAAGCTAAAGTAAAATTGTTGGAAGTCATAAACCATTTTGCAATCACTAAAGAAGAAAATGTTGGGGGATTTTTGGATTAAATATTACAGAAACATTCTTAGAATGTCATGGACCAAGAAGAAAAATATTGACATTCTATAACATTGGTTCTCAACCTTTTTTGGCCCATGCCCACCTTCACCAAATTTTTAGGATGTTATTCCCCCCTCACCATATTTTTAGAATGTCATCCCCCCCCCCCTTTTTCATATTTCCTCCTTAAGCATGACAGTGGTTGGGAAATACTTTGGCCACATCAAGCATGACAGTGGTTGGGAAATACTTTGGCCACATTAAGCATGACAGTGGCTGGGAAATACTTTGGCCACATTAAGCATGACAGTGGCTGGGAAATACTTTGGCCACATTAAGCATGACAGTGGCTGGGAAATACTTTGGCCACATTAAGCATGACAGTGGCTGGGAAATACTTTGGCCACATTAAGCATGACAGTGGCTGGGAAATACTTTGGCCACATTAAGCATGACAGTGGCTGGGAAATACTTTGGCCACATTAAGCATGACAGTGGCTGGGAAATACTTTGGCCACATTAAGCATGACAGTGGCTGGGAAATACTTTGGCCACATTAAGCATGACAGTGGCTGGGAAATACTTTGGCCATATTAAGCATGACAGTGGCTGGGAAATACTTTGGCCACATTAAGCATGACAGTGGCTGGGAAATACTTTGGCCACATTAAGCATGACAGTGGCTGGGAAATACTTTGGCCACATTAAGCATGACAGTGGCTGGGAAATACTTTGGCCACATTAAGCATGACAGTGGCTGGGAAATACTTTGGCCACATTAAGCATGACAGTGGCTGGGAAATACTTTGGCCACATTAAGCATGACAGTGGCTGGGAAATACTTTGGCCACTATTAAGCATGACAGTGGCTGGGAAATACTTTGGCCACATTAAGCATGACAGTGGCTGGGAAATACTTTGGCCACATTAAGCATGACAGTGGCTGGGAAATACTTTGGCCACATTAAGCATGACAGTGGCTGGGAAATACTTTGGCCACATTAAGCATGACAGTGGCTGGGAAATACTTTGGCCACATTAAGCATGACAGTGGCTGGGAAATACTTTGGCCACATTAAGCATGACAGTGGCTGGGAAATACTTTGGCCACATTAAGCATGACAGTGGCTGGGAAATACTCTTGGCCACATTAAGCATGACAGTGACTGGGAAATACTTTGGCCACATTAAGCAAGTCAGTGGCTGGGAAATACTTTGGCCACATTAAGCATGACAGTGGCTGGGAAATACTTTGGCCACATCAAGCATGAAAGTGGCTAGGAAAGAACAGATGGAAGGCATGGTCCCTGGTAGAAGTGACAGTGGTTGACCAGCACGAATATGGACACAGGACATTGCAGACACCTGGGGCATGAGGTCAGAGAAATGGCCAGAGACTGAAAAACCTTATGGCAGACCAAGATGTGAGCAATGTTCTACATGCTGATGATGATGATGAAAGAGGAAGTCAAACACTGATTATCATCATCATCAAGTGCCCTGCCAGCTGGCATAGGAATTTATGTCTCTCCACAAATATCGGTCCTTGGTGTTCTGGACCAACTCTGATGCTCATATTCCTCCATGCCTCCATCTCAGTCCATCCAGCATCATTTCTATTGGTCTGCCTGCCTCTCTTACCCTAAAATATGTGGGGCAGTGAATGTAAACACTAGGTCTGATATTATAAAATGCTGACAGGATCTTTTCCACATCTGAAATATTTTATAAAGGAGATAAAAGTGGATAAATAAATGCAAACATAAAGATGTCAATTTACGTGTATGTTCTTGAAATATTTTAAATTCATAATTGGATATACTACACAAATATCACCACCAAAAAGTTATTAAAATCATCAGTGCATAAGGATTTGGCTTTCAGTTGACAATTTTGTATAAAAAAAGTATTTTGTTTAAAAAGTATTTTAAAAATACAACTTGTTATCATTAAGGGTCAGATGAGGATACTCCTCCTTGCACTCAGAACACAAAAAAATGTGTTTGTCATAACACAACAGGTTTTGCTGCTGGGCTTGCTTTTTTTTAAAACCATTTATAAAACTGAAAATATATTTTGATATATTTATTGAACAAAAGACTCTCTTTAAAATGATATATAACTCATAAAAATATATTTAAAATTTTGCACAACTACAGCTCAAATGACAGACACAGGTATGTGACTGCCAGAGCATGTTTTTTATTCAATTATTAATGCATTATGTGAATTGTGAAAAGGTCAATCAGAATATTAGACAAATTTATGATTTAGATAAATCTGTGAATTAGACGAATAAGGGAATTGGTGAATGGGACCAATAAGTGAATTATACAAATCTATAAACTAGATAAATATGTGAATTGAGTGAATCAGTGGAAGTGATCAATCAGTGAATTAGACACATTTATGATTTAGATAAAACTGAATTAGGTGAACGAGACCAATAATTGAATTATACAAATGTATGAATTAGGCAAATCAGTTCAAGGCAACTGCACTAGCCAGGCGACCTTAATTTCTCTGGTTCAAGACCCACTTGTCCTAGACCACAAGGTACTATAGGCTATAGATGACTGTTTGACAGTGAATTAATTACATGAATCAGTGAAAGAGATGAATCAGTGAGACCAATTAGTGAACTAGACAATTGCTGAAAGAGATCAATCAGTGATTAACCCTTTACCGGGCAGACGCTTGTCCATTTTTTAGCCCTGAACGAGCAAGATTTTTTCAGGTTCGGTAAAATTTCGGGTTACGTTAGTAAAAATATTACAAATAAGGTGTTAGGCAACCGATTTTAGTTAAATAAACAACACAATGAAGGGAAAAGCAATATTTTACTCATGTGATTGTTGCTGGTAATCCATACATAGCCGGTCTCTCTGGCTGAGGGGTTACAACACTTTCTCCGTAATCCCGTTTATCACGCAGAGTCTCGTAGCGGGAGAGAACTGGGAGCGGTTCGACCCCCGCTGATGACTTGCGGGATACTGAGCCGGCTGCTCAGAAAGCAATGGCAAACTACTGAGCGTAATCTTGCCAAGAAATCAACAGACAGCTGAAAGATGCAGTGTTGACAGCGATGTCCTGTAAAGGATATGCAACAAACAAAACAAAAACAAAAATCCATACATGATCACAAATATTTACGAAATACAGCACACAGTTTGGGATTGTCAGTCATCTATACGGCAATTTACAAACACATTTTCAGAATCATAATCACTTTCTTTAAAGTCCGACTCACGACTGCTAATTCAAAGTAACGCTGATCACTGATATCGCGCTCTGATTAATAGTCAACTTTGTGCCCTTCAATGTCACTTAAATTGAACCCAGCGAAATCTCGGCTTGAAGAATCGCCGAAATCCATTTTGAAAAACTAAGCATAAAAACCCCAAAAACTATCAAAAAATTCCGTTCAAATTCATAGTAGCGCTTGCAAATGGCGGCCATGTTGTCAAGCTATTGGTGAAAGTGAAAGTAGCCATCGGAAGTATCGGAAAGCCGAGAGATCGCGTTTTTACAATGCATAATAGTCCCGGGCGCGTTGGGGCGGTTTGCCCATTTAAGGGTTAAGACAAAATGTTAACTTCAATTTAGACTAATCAGTGAATAGACCGATAAGTTAATGAGACAAATCAGTGATTCACAGCAATTTATGACTGAGACTAAACTGTCAAATCAATAACTTAAGTCCATCAGTAAATTACATCAATCACATATTCACAACAAATAGTTCATCATCATCAAAATGTAAGAAAGTTACAGCTATAAATAAGAAAGTTACAGCTAAAACTAAGAAAATCCCAGTTAAATGTCACAAAAATAAAAATATATCACTACTACACACTATTGTGTAACAATTGTTACTGGCTTAGAGGGTGTATTCAATTCACACTAGAGTATACTACACTAAAACATCACACAAACTTGTAACTTCTGTCTACAATACAAAACTAATGCATTTAATTTAGGAAAATAACATTACAAAACTAATACAATTAGTTTAATAACAAAACATGGTCAAACTAATAACATTTTGGAAGAAACCATTATAAATCTAACAAATGTGCGAATAACAAATTACAAAACTGGAAACATTTATGGCAATCTTACAAAATTTTAAAAAATGATGCACACTGAAAAAAAAATGAAACAAAAAAACAACAACAACAACAAAGAAACGTGATTAACATTAAACACTTCATGAATAAATCAAATGACTAAAATGTGATGAAAATAAATGTTAAAACATCACACAAAAGATTTGCTTTAAAAACATAACTATTCAACATAAACAAGCACGACTATTCATCTAAATGTTAAAATAATTTAGTCTAAAAGATGTGATGCCTTTAAAATGACCAGCGGCTTGTTTTTTCTTTCACTTTAACAAGCAATAAAAAATCTGGAAAATGTAAGACAAGAACATGTGTGTAAAATCAACTGAAAAGTAATATTCAAGTAGTGATTATTTTCATGCAAGCAGACTGGTTACTGTCTGTATGGAGGTCAGCATGGCTGAGAGGTTTAACATGCTTAAACTGAAAGCTGACCAGAGTTTATAAGTAAACACACAAGTAATGTTCTGCGCTCATAGAAGTAGATGAAAGAAGTAGGGGCTAGAGGACTCAATGGACAATATAAAAACTGACAGCTGTAGTTACCAACAGGGATTCGAACCTGTCACCAGACAGGTTGAAAGCTGACAGACAGCGCCTCGCTGCAGGAACAAGTGTACTTTAATGCATGAGTGTACTTTGACGCATGAGTATACACTCTTAATAAGATGTCTTCATTAGCCAGGTCTATCATCTACATGAACCCACAACTGTGGAATATGAACAGAATTAATATCTAACCACTGAAATAGTATCATAGGTCTCAGAAATTAACAAATAGACAAACACCTCAGACTGTAATGCTGTGTCCTGTATATTCAGAAACAATTAAACAAGAGAGATGCTTAGTTGGTTGCAATCGTGTACATGATTACACAAAAATATCATATTTCAGCTGATCACAGCATAGTGGGTTCATGTCAGTTTGGACTCAAGTATTTATTAATTTCCCACCCTTGACTTGGGGACATTAATTACAGGTACATCAGAAGTTAGAGTGTGTTCATTTGGATGATAGACCTGGCTAATGAAGAGGTCAGTTTGGACACAAGTGTTAATTTGCTGCTCTTAACTTGTGGGACATAAATTACAGGTACACCATAAGTCGGAGTGAGTTTGTCACAGGGCCAACAGGCAAGCAAGCTGGTCACTGCTCTACGACAACTCCCCTACTAAACTGCAGTTACCAGTTATCCATGCCTTCTTTTTGTGTTAGTTATTTCCCCTTGTGTATGGCCTCAAGCAGATTAATTTGTTTTAGCAATTCTGCATCTGAACCACTCAACTCACCCACTATTGTGGGGATAGAGCATCTCAAGCCAGTTACTTATGTCTGAATGTATCAACAGTAAGACATGGTCAAGAGAAGAAGAGACAGAAATGAATTTCTTTTCCCTGCTCAGTGGCTTTGAACTCAAGTGTAGTCCATACACATGATACTGTGTCTAGTGCACTGGAATGATTTTTGCATGTGGATTAGGTTTCCTTATTACTGGTCTCTCTCGCATCAGGCAAACCCATTCCTTCTTCTGAGACACTTGTAATTGACATCCCCACATCAACTACCGTATGGATGGAAGGTTATTCAATCTCAGAAGGCTGAAAGCTAAAACCAAAATTGACAGTGACACCGTCAGAGAGCTCCTGTTTGCTGATGATTGCGCTCTATACGCCAACTCAGAGGCCGACATGCAACATAGTGTCTCAGCTTTCTCACATGCCTGTGCCAACTTGGAGAAGACTAGTTATGTACCAGCCAGCTCCAGGAAATAATCACACTGTGCAGAATATCAAAGTTAATGAGCATAGACTAAGTGTTGTGGACAAATTCACCTATCTTAGCAGCACCGTGTCACAAGCTGCCACAATTGATGACGAAGTGAATGCAAGAATCTCCAAGGCCAGTGCGGCCTTTGGCAGACTGTACAAGAATGTATGGGACAGAACTGGAATAAGCCTGCAAACAAAGCTAAAAGTCTACAAAGCAGTTGTATTATCCACACTGCTATATGCTTGTGAAACCTGGACTGCTTATCAGCGACACGCTAGGAAATTAAACCACTTCCATACAGTCTGCCTAAGGAAGCTACTGAAGATTAAATGGCAAGACAAGATTCCAGACACTGAAGTCCTAGAAAGAGCATCCATGCCCAGTATCCACACTATACTGATGAAGAATCAGATTTGTTGGGCTGGTCACTTGACTTGCATGCCAGATCACAGGCTCCCTAAACGAATTTTTTACAGCGAACTGCGTTGTGGTAAACGCTCCCAAGGTGGCCAGAGGAAACGCTTTAAAGACACTCTGAAAAATTCACTGAGTGCTTTTGGAATTCATCATGACACTTGCGAGGCTGCAGCCAGAGACCGAAATTCGTGGCGTGCATCATTACGCAAAGGTGCAGTCATATGTGAGGCAACCAGGACTGCAAGAGCTGTGAAGAAAAGGCAGGACAGAAAAACCACTGCAGGAAATCCTCCTCCAGAGACCACATTGTCAAAGAACATTTCGAGCCAAAATAGGCCTTATCAGCCATCTTAGAACCCACGGCTCCATACCTTCAACCCCACTGGATGAAATGAATGTTCATGATCATTCTTGATGGACAAACAACAACATCCCCAAGAACAAGAAGTCAATAATTTAGTCCAACTGACTGGTGTAGAGGTTGAACCCGCTAACTGGGCATCAGGACACAGGAAGTTTAAGAGCAAGCACTCTTATCCATTCGGCCATACTGACCACCACAGAAGTGAATAATATGGGGAGGAACAAACGAGCAAACTTTATTTTCAAAGGATTAAAAATTGGGCACGCAGGCCAGACTGACATTCTGCCCTTCTGATCTCTGCTCGCATACATTATTTAATTCATACATCACTAATAAAGCTAATCTTAGACATGGGTGGAGCTGCACAAGTTAGCTAAAGATGGAGCTGCACAAGATAACTAAAGATGGAGCTGCACAGAATAGCTACAGATGGAGCTGCACAGAATAGCTAAAGATGGAACTGCACAGGATAGCTAAAGATGGAGCTGCACAAGATAGCTAAAGATGGAGCTGCACAGAATAGCTAAAGATGGAGCTGCACAGAATAGCTAAAGATGGAGCTGCACAAGATAGCTAAAGATGGAGCTGCACAAGATAGCTAAAGATGGAGCTGCACAAGATAGCTAAAGATGGAGCTGCACAAGATAGCTAAAGATGGAGCTGCACAAGATAGCTAAAGATGGAGCTGCACAAGATAACTAAAGATGGAGCTGCACAGAATAGCTAAAGATGGAGCTGCACAAGATAACTAAAGATGGAGCTGCACAAGATAGCTAAAGATGGAGCTGCACAGAATAGCTAAAGATGGAGCTGCACAAGATAACTAAAGATGGAGCTGCACAAGATAACTAAAGATGGAGCTGCACAGAATAGCTAAAGATGGAGCTGCACAAGATAACTAAAGATGGAGCTGCACAGAATAGCTAAAGATGGAGCTGCACAGAATAGCTAAAGATGGAGCTGCACAGAATAGCTAAAGATGGAGCTGCACAAGATAGCTAAAGATGGAGCTGCACAAGATAACTAAAGATGGAGCTGCACAGAATAGCTAAAGCTGGAGCTGCACAGAATAGCTAAAGATGGAACTGCACAGGATAGCTAAAGATGGAACTGCACAGAATAGCTAAAGATGGAGCTGCACAGAATAGCTAAAGATGGAACTGCACAGAATAGCTAAAGATGGAGCTGCACAAGATAGCTAAAGATATAGCTGCACAGAATAGCTAAAGATGGAGCTGCACAGAATAGCTAAAGATGGAGCTGCACAGGATAGCTAAAGATGGAACTGCACAGAATAGCTAAAGATGGAGCTGCACAAGATAGCTAAAGATGGAGCTGCACAAGATAACTAAAGATGGAGCTGCACAGAATAGCTAAAGATGGAGCTGCACAGAATTGCTAAAGATGGAGCTGCACAAGATAGCTAAAGATGGAGCTGCGCAGAATAGCTAAAGATGGAGCTGCACAGAATAGCTAAAGATGGAGCTGCACAAGATAGCTAAAGATGGAGCTGCACAAGATGGAGCTGCACAAGATAGCTAAAGATGGAGCTGCACAGAATAGCTAAAGATGGAGCTGCACAGAATAGCTAAGGGTAGGGCTTGGAGAGAGTTGGTTGACGGCCTGCGTACCAATGGGGAAAAGAGGGTGAAAACAGAGAAAGAAAAAGAAAACTATCTTTAAAGCAATACAAAATTAAAATAATTAATTATGTGTGACTTTTGCGAAACAGTGAGGGATAACAAACACAGACACAGTGTACATGCCTTACAATGAACGCAAATCTGGCCAACGGAAATCACAGTGTGGAAAATAACAATGATAATAACGTTAAAGTAAGCACCACCACAACACAATAAATTGACGTTTCAATCTTCATCAGGGACAACACAAACTATCTAAAGAAAAACATAAACTTAGAAAATGTAATTAAAAATTTAAATGTAAACGGAAAAAGTATTGGTATAAACGTTATAAGGTCATGGCACATGCAATTTGATTTAGGGCATTAAATACAAGAAACTTCTGGCCACTTCTGGCTCTGTGTGCCATATGCAGTGGCTAACATGCTTACCCTCTGAGTGCCATATGCAGTGGCTAACGTGCTAACCCTCTGTGTGCCATTTGCAGTGGCTAACATGCCTACCCTCTATGTGCCATATGCAGTAGCTAAAATGCTTACCCTCTGTGTGCCATTTACAGTGGCTAACATGCTTGCCTTGTGTGTGCTATATGCAGTGGCTAACATGCTTGCTTTGTGTGTGCCATATGCACTGGCTAACATGCTTACCCTCTGTATGCCATATGCAGTGGCTAACATGCCTACCCTCTGTGTGCCATATGCAGTGGCTAACATGCTTGCCCAGTGGTCCATATATTCAAATCCCAACGAAGCGGCAAACATGTTTTATTTTACTTGGGCTCCTTGGTAGACCCAGCCTCAAATGCGTACCAGGTAAGATCTTGAGAATTAAAGTGATTAGTCAATAAAATTATCTTTCCAGTTCTCAAAATATATTTTACGTCTTCAAATTAACATAAGGTTCCAAATTGCTGCTATAGTTGGGGTCAGAGTTAAGATGTGAGTGCCTAAACTTGTGAATATCCTCATGACTCCAACTCCCAGCCTTCGTATGGTAGAACTGTTTTATCTAACAGATAAAACATGATGATGTCGAGTGTCTGGCACCGTAAAACTAGACTGCCCTAGATATGTATGTTTGTACATACATGCGCAGACACGTGTGTACATACATAAATGTCTAAACTCCAGTAAGATCACAATCTACCCTAGCAAAAGAAAGGTGCTGAAGATGGAGGCAACCAGCCTGGAAGCACACCACAGCAATCAGGATGTCATGCAAACGCACTATGAAGAAAAAATAAGAAAATAACCATAAGAAAAGTGTGTCATGTTTTAACAATGAAATCCGCAATCAAAAATATTGCCACATAGTATCAGCATAATGAAAACAAAAATAACATCGATTCACGACACCACCCCCTCAAATGTTGACTGGTCTGAGCTATAACAATAGGGGCTGGCCTATAACAATAGGGGGCTGGCCTATAAAAATAGGGGTCTAGCCTATAACAATAGAGGGCTAGCCTATAACAATAAGGGGCTAGCCTATAACAATAGAGGTATGGCCTATAACAAGAGTGTTGGCCTATATCAATAGGGGGTTGGCCTATAACAATAGAGGGCTGCTCAAAGCAAATAAAACTGGTCCTTTACTTATTTTTTTTAAATACATGATGAAAAAGAAATATATAAAATATTGTATACATGATGAACAAGCAAATGGATGTCATGATTGTAACAGACCCAAACAATATGATGAGAAAGGTTAAGACAGCCATGTTTTGGCCTGAGTGACAGGCTTTCATTACACAAACAGTATGATGAGAAAGGTGAAGACAGCCATGTTTTGGCCTGAGTGACAGGCTTTCATTACACAAATAGTATGATGAGAAAGGTGAAGACAGCCATGTTTTGGCCTGAGTGACAGGCTTTCATTACACAAATAGTATGATGAGAAAGGTGAAGACAGCCATGTTTTGGCCAGAGTGACAGGCTTTCATTACACAAACAGTATGATGAGAAAGGTGAAGACAGCCATGTTTTGGCCAGAGTGACAGGCTTTCATTACACAAACAGTATGATGAGAAAGGTGAAGACAGCCATGTTTTGGCCAGAGTGACAGGCTTTCATTACACAAACAGTATGATGAGAAAGGTGAAGACAGCCATGTTTTGGCCAGAGTGACAGGCTTTCATTACACAAACAGTATGATGAGAAAGGTGAAGACAGCCATGTTTTGGCCAGAGTGACAGGCTTTCATTACACAAAACAGTATGATGAGAAAGGTGAAGACAGCCATGTTTTGGCCAGAGTGACAGGCTTTCATTACACAAACAGTATGATGAGAAAGGTGAAGACAGCCATGTTTTGGCCAGAGTGACAGGCTTTCATTCCACAATCAAAAACAGAGCGCATCCGTTGGATTTTTCCCCCAGGACATACTGGTGTGGTGGGAAGCGAGCAGACGGACAGATTGGCTGGGTCTGCACCGCTGGGTGGGGTACTGGTGCATGATAAAGCAGACTGGTTAGGAGCCTTTGGAATCATGTGTATAGTGCAGAAGAACAGATAGATGATCACGGCTTGGAGAGATTGGTGCTGCAGGTGCTCAAGCGTAGTCCATAGACGTGCTACTACTTCTAGAGCACACCGATTTTTGCATGTGAATTAGCTTTCCCTATTACCAGTGTCCCTCATCACCAGGTGAACCCACTCCAACTTCTGAGGTATCTAGGTCTTTAAATCGAACATAACAAAAGTGTGCCCTGTTTTAACAATGAAATCCATAAACAGTAATATTGCCGTACAGTATCAACATGACATATAGAAATGTAACAACAATTCTACAATTACATATTACAGAAACCAGTGTAAAATAATGTCAACTGGCCAATAAAACCCTGGGAATTTCAATCATTTTCAAGCTGTAAACCGCATCTTCAGACAAAACAAAATATATTAAGTGAGACAAGAACTTCCTTCACCTTCACCACAAGATGAAGTCTTGCTTCAAGAATATGCTGTTACTTAAGTACACAAACCGTTGTATCACCACAATTCAACAGAGGAAGTAATAGCTGCAGTGCTCTTCTTCACATGACTAGGTGCGTGTTTTCAGTCTCCGCTTGAGCCGAATCTTCACTGTGCTTCTTCCACATGGCTGAAACTTCTTCAAAAGTTTTGTTTTTTGTTTCCTTGACATAAAAAAATGTGAACAGCCAGAAGAGCAGCAGCAGGACTGAGAATGGAACAAATGCGTAGTCCCCAAGTGCTCGCTGGGAATAAACAATGCAAAGGAAACAACAATGAGAAATTCAGATATTGACCAATTATATATACCAACTGGTTTCTTTCTCACATGTTTCTTAGAGGCCTTAAAGTGTGAAAAACAACATATGTTCAGCTTATCCTATATCAAGAAAATCAAACACAGATCAGAGTATATGAAATATTAAACAATAAGTATATTGATTAATTCTATATCAAGAAAATCAGAATACACAGATCAGAATATGTGAAATAATACAACATCCATCCATCTATCATGTGACATGTCGATAAGCATGGGCAGTCATGTTTTGCCATCTCACTCGATCACCAGAGTCGTGGATCAACTCTATGTTTCTGTCTCAACCATGCCACGTAGCCAAGCCATCCAGGTATTTAATTCTTGGTCTTCCCTTTTGTCTCCTCCGTTCGATCTTGCCAGCTGTCACCAAGTTCTCCAATTCATTTCTTCTCATAACATGCCCAAAACATTTTGACTGTCTACGTCTAATGTCTCTAATCAATTTACGATCTTCATTTGTTTCTTGTAGGACTTGTTCATTGGTTTTTTTGTCTGTCCATGGTATTCTTTGCATTTTCCTCAGAAACCACATTTCTACAGCCATCAGATGTTTTTCAGCTTGTCTGCTCATTGTCCATGCTTCACATCCATATAAAAGTACAGGTTCTATGTAGCATCTCAACACTCTTTTTCTCGTTTAAACTGATATCTTTTTATTGGTCAGTATGTTTTTCATCTTGCAAAAGACTACCTTCGCCATGGCGATTCTTGTTCTAATCTCTTCACGGCATCTCCCATCAGATGTTCTCCTAATTCTATATTACGAAAATAATGAAGAGACTGAAACATTCATGGAAGGAGTCTCCTTCTGATGATCAGAAAGTCACTGTCGTGCTAGCTTCACGGAGAAATATTAATTCTTCATACACGTTGATGTGTAAATTATACAGATATGTAAATTATGTAGATATGTTAATTGTGTACATATGTAAATTGTGTACATATGTAAATTGTGTAGATATGTAAATTGTGTAGATATGTAAATTATGTAGTTATTAAATTGTTTACATATGTAAATTGGGTAGATATGTAAATTGTGCAGATATATAAATTATGTAGATATATAAACTCTTTACATATGTAAAGTGTGAAGATATGTAAATTATGTAGATATGTAAATTATGTATATATGTAAATTGCTTATATATGTAAATTATGTAGATATCTAAATTATGTTGATGTGTATATCACATAGATGTGTCAATCCTGTAGAGATGTAAATCATGTAGATAGGTAAACTGTTTTGACGTGTACAACATATAGATGTGTCAATCATGTAGATAGGCAAACTGTTCTGACGTGTACAACATACAGATGTGTCAATCATGTAGATAGGTAAACTGTTCTGACGTGTACAACATACAGATGTGTCAATCATGTAGATAGGTAAACTGTTCTGACATGTACAACACATAGATGTGTCAATCATGTAGATAGGTAAACTGTTCTGACGTGTACAACATATAGATGTGTCAATCATGTAGATAGGTAAACTGTTCTGACATGTACAACATACAGATGTGTCAATCATGTAGATAGGTAAACTGTTCTGACGTGTACAACATACAGATGTGTCAATCATGTAGATAGGTAAACTGTTCTAACGTGTACAACATACAGATGTGTCAATCATGTAGATAGGTAAACTGTTCTGACGTGTACAACATACAGATGTGTCAATCGTGTAGATAGGTAAACTGTTCTGACGTGTACAACATACAGATGTGTCAATCATGTAGATAGGTAAACTGTTCTGACGTGTACAACATACAGATGTGTCAATCATGAAGATAGGTAAACTGTTCTGACGTTTACAACATATAGATGTGTCAATCATGTAGATAGGTAAACTGTTCTGACGTGTACAACATACAGATGTGTCAATCATGAAGATAGGTAAACTGTTCTCACGTGTACAACATATAGATGTGTCAATCATGTAGATAGGTAAACTGTTCTGATGTGTACAACATAAAGATGTGTCAATCATGAAGATAGGTAAACTGTTCTGACATGTACAACATACAGATGTGTCAATCATGAAGATATGTTGACCATGTAGAAATGTAGTAAATTATGTAGATATGTAAATCACATAAATACGTAAATCAAGCTTAATATTAAACATAAATTGTTTCAAATAATTAAACAGATAAATTTCAAGTTAAAATTAGTTACTTGCATATCCTTTACAGAACATTGCAATCAACTCCAGCATTTTTTGGCTGTTTGTGATCTCTTCGCAAGTTTACATTCAGTAGTTTGCCATTGCTTTCAGATTTCAAGTATGATGAAAAACAAATGAAGTGTTAGGACCATCACGTTTTAGGCCTGACAGCACAGAGGAGCAGGTGGCCTGTCTTCCCCTCCTGCAGCAAACAACGAGTGCATACATCAAACCCTGATCCTACCAAGCTGTTAGTGCCATTGTCAGTGTAACTCTCTTACGGCGAGCTGCGTTGTGGTAAACGTTCCCAAGGTGACCAGAGGAAATGCTTTAAAGACATTCTGAAGATCTCACTAAAAGCTTTTGGAATTCATCACGACACTTGGGAGACTGCTACGCAAGGGTGTAGTCACTTGTGAAGCAAACAGTACTGCAAGAGCTGTGAAAAAAAGGCTGGACAGAAAAATCACTGCAGGAGATCCTCCTCCTGGAACGTCAAGCATTCTTTGCCCACATTGTCAAAGCACATCTCAAGCCAAAATAGGTCTTACAAGCCATCTTAGAACTTCATACTTTCAACTCCACTAGATTAAGTGAATGGTCATCATCATTCTTGATGGACAAACAACACACTGCAACTCTCAAACTGGTATACTAAAGTACCTACTAAGATGTTGATGTTCTGTTTAACAATAACAAATATAATTTATGGGATTTTTTCCCCAGCATGTGCGAGTGTGGGGGGAAATGAGCAGTCAGAAAGGCAGGGTCTGCAGCCCTCGGTGGGGTACTGGTGCATGATAAGGCAGATGAGGTTGGGGCCCTTTGGGATCTAGTGTATAGTGTAGAGGAACAGATAGATTATCACAGCTTGGAGAGAATCTGTGACGAAGTGACAAGTCATTTGCCTTGCGCTCCGAAGGTTGTGGGTTCAATTCTGGGCTACATCTTTCTGTTCATGAGTGCATTTTTCTTTGAGACTCCTGGGGGTCGGCGCTGGAGCTATGGAGTTCATGCTTTGTGCGACGCTTACGGCAGGCCATGCTGGGGAAAGAGACTGATCCATATGGGATAAAACCTAGTGCAATGAAATCAATCCTATCGACATTTAAGACGTTTTTTAAGTAGCTACACGGAGTGACCAAAGGAAAGGCCAGACGGACACAAAATCAGACTGCTACTGGTACCATTAGTATTGACACTCTTTGCTGGTTGTTAAAGATGAGGACAGAGCACTTACAGGAGTGTCCCAGTGCTTTGATGTTGATTCTTGACAACTCAACTCTTCTTCTTCTGTGTTCGTCCGGAATGTTGTTTTAGACGTAACTGTGATTGCTTGTTTACAGCAGAGCTGCGACATTTGCACCTTTCGGCCGACACATTCAACTTATTCAGGCATTTGTTAGCCGGGTTACCTTCCCGGGTCAACTCAACTCTATACCGGCTAAGCACAATGAAGATGGCGCCTAAAGCCAATCATTCAATTTATTAGTGATTTACTCATTGAATCAATCAATCAATCAATCAATCAGTCAAAGTGGTGTTTGCACATTTCAATCAGGATTGTCCTCTCACCTGTAAATGAGGAAACGTGTAACCAACAATAAAATTGGAAATCCAGTTCACCAGAACAGCAACAGACATGGCGGCAGCCCTTGGACCCTGACTGAACAGCTCCGCCACAATCAGCCACGGAATAGACCCTGTAATATACAACATATAATGGAGGGGGCGTGCACTATTCATCATGATCATTATCATGCACCATAGTGTAGGTGTTATGTCTACACACAAATCTTGCTGTTATGGATCAACGCTAATGGTGATTTTCTTCCATGCCACCGTTTCAATCCATCCATCATAGTTTCTCTTGGTCTGCCTTTGCCTCTTTTCCCACTGATCTTTCTGGTCATCACAATGTTTTCCAATACCTCTCTTCTTATCACTTGACAAACAAATGGCAGTCCAAGGTCTTCACCGCATTTCTCTCAGGAACTATATCTCCATTGCTTCCAAGCTCTTCCTAAGCTGTTCATTCACACTCCATGATTTACTGCCTTACAGCAAAACAGGTTCTATATAACATTTCAGTACTCTAATTCTTACATTCAATGATATTGACTTATTGCATAAGATGCTTTCCATTTTCTGAAATGCTTCTTTTGCTTGACATATTCTGCTCTTAATCTCTGTCATACATATTCCATATGATGTTATAATTGCCCCTAGATATTTTAATCAGAATCAACAGAACAATCAACTTGGTTCAGCATTTTCTCTTCTATTGTTATATCACATTTTGATGTAATCTTTTTTCTTTGATATAACCATCGTTTCTTTTTACTTGATATTCAAGGTATTACTATCCACATCACAAAATGGTATAGACAAACGAATAACCTCAACCTAAAAGAATAGTGAAAATCACAACATATTTTAACATAGCAAAAACAAAGATAATGCATACAGATAAAACTAAAATGGAGAAAGAAATGTATGTTAATGAGGGAAAAAACCTTCAAAAACTAAAAACTGAATAAATTGTGACAGATTACATTAGATTTTTATGAGCATGCATCTTTCCCATCACAACATATGCCTGTGAGACCTGGACACTAACTAAACAAGCTGAACAGTACATAAATGCCTTTTAATATAAATGTTAAAGACGTGTTCTAAGAATATCATGGATAAATAAAAGAACAAATGCATCCATACGACAAGATCTGAATACTGAAGAAGGTTGGCTACTAAGGACGATAAAACAAAGAGAATTGAAATATTTTGGTCACTCGAAACATCATGAAAGTTTGGAGAAAACAATCATGGAGGGGTATTTGCTCGGGAAGTGAGAAAGAGGAAGGCCAAAGAGAAGATGGGTGCAGGATCTGGCAGATGATCTCCAGACGGGTGTATCAAAATGCGGGACATCTTGCTTTTGACCAAGAAGTTTTCCGAAGGTTGCTATGGGAGCAAGGTTCTGCAAAGGACATGCTACTGAATGAATGAATTAGTTCAAGGTAAATACAATTTTTTGCATTCTCTGTGACAACAATGAAATGAGAATGATGCTGGATGGATTGAGACGGTGGCATGGAAGAATATCATCAGCGGAGTCGATCCAGAAAACCAAAGACCGAGATCTGTGGAAAGTTATGAACGCCTACACCAGCCGGTATTGCTCTTGATGATGATCATGATGATGACAACAATGTTCCAAAGCTGTAGATCTATTTATTGCAGTTTCAACTATCAATGCTGTATCATCTGTACAGATTATTTGTCCACTATTACATCAATATAAATAATCACACCAACAATAAAGTATGAGATCAATGCTCATGATAACATGCACAATGATATCAATGTGGAATTGTCCTCAGAATAACTGTGACAGAAATATACATGGTTACATCAATCAGCATCATGTGCCATGCCGATAAGCGTGGCGGTCATGGTTCGCCATCTCACACTATCACCAGAGTCATGGATCAGCTTTCATGTTCTTGTCTCAATCATACTATGTGGCCAAGTCATCCAGGTATTTACTTATCTGCCTTCCCCTTGTTCTCTTCCCCTCAATCTTGCCAGTAGTCACAGAGTTTTCCAATTTATTTCTTCTCATAACGTGACCTAAAGATTTTGACTACGTCTAATTTCTCTAATCAGTTTACGATTTTCATTTCTTTCTTGTAGATTAGCTTTCCCTATTAGCACTGTCCCTCGCCATCATGCTAACCCACTCTGACTTCATAGGTACTTGTAATTAACATCCCCAAGTCAAGGATGGAAAGTCAACATTTTATTCCAACTGTCCGGTGTAGGGGTTGAACCCTTTACCTCAGCATCAGCACACTGGATGCTTAAGAACATGTGATCTTATTCATTCGGCCATGCTGAGCTCCAGACCATATTTTCAAGTAAGACGTTCAATCATATTGTCAGAAAATCACAGTGAACTTTACCGTACCTGGACCTAGTGCAAAGAAGACGACGTACAGAAGGGAGACCACGATGCTGAGTATATTGAACCATGAGACAGTGTGCTGGAACACAGAAAGAATAAGAGTATTTCATTAATAACAACAAACATATGGTAGTGATCATAGAAGATGTTAGATATTTCTGTAACAAAAACACACACAAGGTAGAAGTCAAAGAAGCATTAGACTGGTTTAAGGTTAACAGTACAGTAAGTAGGGAGGCGAAGAAAGTGTTAGATACTTTAGTGTTAACAGGACACAAGGTGGGAAGCCAGGAAGGATTAGATAGTTTAATATTAACAGGACACAAGGTGGGAGGCAGAGAAAGTATTAGATAATTTAATGTTAAAAGTGCACATAGTATGAGACAAAGAAAGTATTAGATAGTTTAAGGTTAACAGTAAACAAGCTGGGCGGCAAAGAATTCATTGTATAATTCAATAATAACACGTTACGGAGGAAGCACATAAAGTGTTAGATATCTGAATAACATAACAGGTAGGAAGCACTGGAACTATTTGATAATCCAGCAATAAGATACAAGGTAGGAAGCGCTGAAAGTGTTGGATACTTTAGCAATAACATACAAGGAAGGAAGCGCTGAAAGTGCTGGATACTTTAGCAATAACATACAAGGTAGGAAACGCTGAAAGTGTTGGATACTTTAGCAATAACATACAAGGTAGGAAACGCTGAAAGTGTTGGATACTTTAGCAATAACATACAAGGTAGGAAGCGCTGAAAGTGTTGGATACTTTAGCAATAACATACAAGGTAGGAAATGCTGAAAGTGTTGGATACTTTAGCAATAACATACAAGGTAGGAAATGCTGAAAGTGTTGGATACTTTAGCAATAACATACAAGGTAGGAAACGCTGAAAGTGTTGCATACTTTAGCAATAACATACAAGGTAGGAAGCGCTGAAAGTGTTGGATACTTTAGCAATAACATACAAGGTAGGAAGCACAGAAACTATTTGATAATCTAGCAATAACATACAAGGTAGGAAACGCTGAAAGTGTTGGATACTTTAGCAATAACACACAAGGTATTCCAGCAATAACACACAAGGTAATCCAGCAAAAAGATAAATATTTCCAGCAATAACATGCAAGGTAATCCAGCAAAAAGACAAGTATTTCTAGCAATAACGAACATGATATTCCAGCTATAACATAAAAGGTATTCCAGCAATAACATACAGGGTAATCCAGCAAAAAGACAAGTATTTCCAGCAATAACACACAAGGTATTCCAGCAATAACACACAAGGTATTCCAGCAATAACACACATGATATTCCAATAATAACACACAAGGTAATCCAACAATAGCACACAAAGTATTCCAGCTATAACACACAAGGTATTTCAGCAATAACACACAAGGTATTACAGCCATAACACACAAGGTATTACAGCCATAACACACAAGGTAATCCAACAATAACACACAAGGTATTTCAGCAATAACACACAAGGTATTACAGCCATAACACACAAGGTATTACAGCCATAACACACAAGGTAATCCAACAATAACACACAAGGTAATCCAACAATAACACACAAGGTAATTCATGCAATAACACACAAGGTATTTCAGCAATAACACTACAAGGTATTCCAGCAATAACACACAAGGTATTCCAATAATAACACACAAGGTAGGTAGCACCCTCATGTAATATCTTCCCCTCCACCCACTCATGCGAAGCCTTTTATAGACTTGTTCAAAATTGGTTGGATTTTACAGCTAAAACTTGCCACATGAAAGTAGAACATTGTGCCAACCTTCCTTAGTTGCCTCTTACGACATGCTTGGAAGGTTACGAGTGTTATTATTGCTTGCTCCTTTTATGGGCTCGGGTAATTTATGGGAGCATATGTAAGTGCTGTGGCATGTAAATCAGTAAGTAGGATATTAAAGAGCTGAATCAATCAATCAACTAATCAATCAATCAGTCAGGTGCTGTCTCCACAATAAAGGTTGGCTGCAATGGATCTCCAACACTGTCTGTCTCTCGCTTGATTGTATTTCTATTGCTGTCTTTGGAGTACTACAGGATGAGGTCCCAATCTCTTCCACAGTGGGCAGTCATGTTCTCTATTGTGTCCTGAACACGCCTCATGTGTGTCACACGCTCTGCTGTTTTATTTTCCAGGCCATTTAATTATCCAGATTTATCCCCGTTGTTCATCGTGCAAATTAGCAGAATGGGACAAGTAAAGGCTGCAGTTTAGTATAAATTATGTTTTATCTTTTTATTTCTTGTAAAAGTTAGTTACATATCCTGTACAGCCCATGGCAGTCAACTCCAGCATTTTTTAGCTGGTTCCTGGGCAAGTTTACGTTCAGTAATTTGCCGTTACTTTCAAAACAACCGAAACTCATACTACTGTATGGAAACTTAACGCAAGGCGGTTTGTTGCCAAAATTGCCCACAGCTGTGTTTCGAGGTGGTAAGTGGGATTACGATTTGCATTTGTAACCCCTTCACCACAGATCCAGCAATTTGTATAAGTTACTCCTATTAAATGTTAGAAAGAGAGTATTGACATGTTATATAGAACCAGCTTGGCTGTATGGTAGCAAATTTTGGAATTTGAATTAAGAAAATAAGAAAACACTTGAAGGCAACAGAAATGTGGTTTCTTAGATGAACACTGCTTATACCATGGACTGACAGAGTAGCTAACGATTCAGAACAATATATTCCCTTAGTGAATTTAAACACTACAGTATTTAGTTTTTCAGCAAAAGTATTAGTAATTTACCGGTCTCTGTGGCTGAGGGCTTGCGAACGCGGTTTGTGAGTCCGTATACCCGGGTTCGAAACACAGCAGTGCTGGTTTTTTCAAAAATAGGTATAAGAGCCGGTCGTTCAGAAAGCAATGGCAAACTACTGAACGTAAAATTTGCCCAGGAATCACGAACAGCAAAAATGCTGGGGTTGACTGCTACGTCCTGTGAAGGACATGCAACTTAATTTTTAAATAAATTAGTAATTTATTAACTTCATATGATATATAGCTAATGATTGCCTGAAAAAGGCTCATGAAAGTAGAACATTATATAGCTAACGCTTACTTGGAACAGGCTAATGAAAGTAGAACATTATATAACTAACAATTGCCCAGAAAAGGCAAATGAAAGTAGAACATTATATAACTAACGATTGCCTGGAAAAGGCTAATGAAAGTAGAACATTATATAACTAACGATTGCCTGGAAAAGGCTAATGAAAGTAGAACATTAAATAACTAACGATTACTTGGAAAAGGCTAATGAAAGTAGAACATTATATAACTAACGATTGCCCAGAAAAGGCAAATGAAAGTACAACAATAGATTATCAACGATTGCCTGGAAAAGGCTAATGAATGTAGATTATTATATAAGTAACGGTTGTCTGGAAAAGGCTAATGAATATAGAACATTATATAACTAACAATTGCCTGGAAAAGGCTAATGAATATAGAACATTATATAAGTAACAGTTGTCTGGAAAAGGCTATTGAATATAGAACATTATATAACTAACAATTGTCTGGAAAAGCCTAATGAAAGTAGAACATTATATAACTAACGATTGCCCAGAAAAGGCAAATGAAAGTAGAACAATAGATTATCAACGATTGCCTGGAAAAGGCTAATGAATGTAAAATATTATATAAGTAACGGGTGTCTGGAAAAGGCTAATGAATATAGAACATTATATAACTAACAATTGCTTGGAAAAGGCTAATGAAAGTAGAACATTATAAACAACTGGGGAAAAAACAGACCAAAACTGTTCTTTGGACATGTATTGAAAAGAGAAGCACGGGCAGGCCAAGAGAAGTCATACTGGACGGCCTAAGATGGTGGCATGGAGGTATATTGATAGAATTGATACATAAGACAGTGGCTTAGATGAATATTGATAGAATTGATCTACAACTCAAGGACTAAGATCTGTGAAGATACATTAATGTCTACATCATCTGGCAGGGCACGTGATAATAATGATATAAGGAATGTCTTGAAAAAAATAATTATCTTTAAAACAGTGACATAATTAATTACCCTTAGTGCCAGTGTCACCGTGATCAAAATGCTGAACACAAACATCCCAGCGAGGCCGATCAAATGTAAGGTCCGCCTCCCAGCCCTGTCCATCAAAGGAATGGTGACAAGCGTCATGACAACCATAACTCCGCCCACACCAGCTGGTGGCATAGTTGGCAGCTGTGGCATCAAGTCCGGCATCTCTATACAGACTGGCAGAGTAGTAGAAAATCTGTGGGCGAGAGAGACAAGAAACTAACAACAATGAAAATTGAATGGTTTTTCCTTTCCCACTGGGCATTGGGTTTAGGTTTGTTGACAATGAAATAAACCACCGCAACCAAATAGAAGATCAACCTAGGTCTAAACTCAATGAGGTCCATGTGTCCTGTACTGAATCTGTACTGGCACCTGGCCGTCTTGACAGACAATACTTTGTTATTGTTTTTCAAAAATAGCACAGAGTCTGGGATGAATTGTAGAGACCATGTGTTGCTCATGCATCATGATCCCTCTCTCGGCCTGCATAGTTTACTCCAGAGGAAAGGTAACACAAATACATCTGGAAGAAGACAAGCTTCAGAAGCTGCTGGATCAGTAAAGCAATGCTCTAACTGTCTGTCTGTCGGAGCTTCGATCCTAGACCAGTTGCCGACTAAATCTTAGGGCCAGGTCTCCCCTGCCATGACATGTAGTCTTTAGGTTGCATTTCCTTGCACTAGGGTAAGGCTTGTACCCTCCCGTACACTTTGTACACACCCAACATTCGACACTAACAGAAAGCAGGTAGTACCGTTTAGAGTCATATGGTCGCTCAGTCATATCTGACTAAAGACCTGACTTGGAGCAATGGTTAGGATGATAAAGGCATAAGCATAATTGAACAAGGGTTCAATGTTCTGGTAGTTTTCTAAGGAAGAGAAAGATTGGCCACTTTTTCCTCTCTGTACTCAGGCCTACCAAATGTGATGGTCCGAACACTTCATATACCCACAGCACTTCACACACCCATAGCACTTCATATGCCCACAGCACTTCACACGCCCACGGCACTTCATACGTCCACGGCACTTCACACGCACGCACGCACACACACACAGAGCAGCACTTCACATATCCACAGCAATTCATATACCCACAGCACTTTATACACCCACACCACTTCACACACCCACAGCACTTCACACACCCACAGCACTTCACACACAGCACTTCACACACCCACAGCACTCCACATGCCCACAGCAATCCACATGCCCACAGCAATCCACAGGCCCAGCTACAGGACTTTATTTGTTTTCTTAATACTCCTGTAATTAACACATAACTGGTAATAAAACATCTTGTAAAATGTAAGCATACTGACTTGGTTGCGCCACTCACCCCACAAATTCCAGAGAGTTGCTGTGACAATTGCATTACAATGCTAATCAGAAGAGGCATCCTGAAGAATCGTCTGACAAACAGGCTAAAAACAGTCACCTGAAACAAAGACAATGACATGTTAAACAATCCTGTTTGTAAATTAAAAACAATGTACAAGGAGTGTTCAGAAAGTAATGCACCACATCATTTTTCTCAGCTAATAAAGAAGACAAAATCATGAAATTTTGCACACTTCAAATATGGCATGTGCACCAAACTGCAACCCACCGGCAAATTAAAATGGCTGCCCTAAACCGTTGAAATGGAGCGTGTTAGCAACTTGTGTTATAAGCAGCAAATTGTGATAGAATTTCTCGTTGCAGAGAAGGAAACCGTTGTGAACATTCACAAGCGTCTTTGTGATGTGTATGGAAGTTTTGCAGTCGACAGAAGTACAGTCAGTCACTGGGTTCAGAGAATCAAAGAATCAGGAAGTGGAGATACGGAGCTGCTTGATCGGCCGCGCCGTGGACATCCTGCCCCAGCCACCAAGCAGAAATGTTGAAATGTGCTGAGGGTATTATTCTTACTGATAGACGAATCACTACTCAATAACTGGCCTTAAGCTGTCAGTCAGCAATGTTAGTATAATTGCAGTTATACAAACTGTTGGATTCTCTCAGGTTTGCGCAAGATGGGTTCCTCGGAGTCTCATAAATGACCACTGATTGCAAAGGAAAGCAATTTGGAGCATGTCAATGCTGATGGAGAGAATTTTATGGCTAAAATCGTTACAGGTGACGAAACCTGGGCACATCATTTTGAACCTGAGACAAAAAGACAGTCAATGGAGTGGCATCATCTGCAATCACCACGAAGAAATAAATTCAAGACAACTGTTTCAGCTGGAAAGGTTATGATCACTGTCTTTTGGGACATTGAAAGTGTGATTCTTGTGGATGTTATGCCAAGAGAGCAATATATTTGTAAGCTTACATTAAGACATTGAAAAAACTCAATCAACGTTTTCACAGAGTTTGAAAGAAATGGCTACATGATCAAGACACAATCTGGAATGGGCAAGAAATACATGCACTTGTTTTGTGCTGGCATAAAGCCGTACAAGTTATGGAGATTATGTTGAATAATACCGATGTTTACATGACATATCCATGTATATTGTGTATAAATGTAATGTTTTTTAAATAAACAGCTCCTGAGAAAAACGATGTGGTGCATTACTTCCTGAAAGCCCCTCGTATTCCCTTAATGAATTTATACACAAACGCCATAAATAAAATATTGCACGATTTCTTGCTTGGCATTTTTCACTGCATCTCGTCAGGTGTATACTGTTATGTGAAACATGAATACTACTTTGGCTGAAATATGATATATCCGGGGATATTATGTTCTACACATTCGTGAAATGTCAGCAAGGAGTTTGAAAGCAATTATAAAATGTCACTTACCAGTCAGAACTTTTAATGCCAGCATAAAATGTCAACTTACCTATCACAATTTTGAATTCCAGCACAAAATGTCACTACCAGCTAGAATTCTGAAAGCATACCATACCACTAACCAGATAAAACTTTCATTGAAAGCACACTATGTTGCTAACCAATTAGAATTTTGAAAGCATATTACACAATATACACAATAAGCAATGGCAAACTTCTGAACGTAAACTTACTAAGAAATCACGAACAGCCAACAAATACTGGGTTGACTGCTACATCCTGTAAAGGATATGCAACTAACTTAATTACACAATATGTAGCTAATCAGTCGGAGCTCTGACTGAAATCACACTATGTCACTAACCAGTCAGGAACTGAAAGCACACTATGTCACTAACCAGTCAGAACTCTTAACTGAAAGCACATTATGTGACTAATCAGAACTATGAAAGCACACCATGTCACTAACCAGTTAAAGCTTTGAAAGTACATTATGCAGAACAACCAGTTAGAACATTGAAGGCATAGCATGTCACTAACAGTTAGAACTCTGAAAGCATTCCCTTGTCACTAACCCGCTGCAGCTGTATTATTAAAAATATGATACCTTCTCCTCCCGGCTCTGTGCCTTCTCTTCTTGTTTCATCTCACTGAGATCATCTTCAACATCAGCAGTCCCACGCAGGGCCTCCAGAGCTGGAACAAATGACAGAAACTGCTGCTACAGACAGCAAGAAATAAAAGAACAGACACACACTTTGTACACAAACTGCTGCTACAGACAGAATGAAATAAAAGAACAGACACACACTTTGTACACAAACTGCTGCTACAGACAGCATGAAATAAAAGAACAGACACACACTTTGTACACAAACTGCTGCTACAGACAGCATGAAATAAAAGAACAGGCACACACTGTACACAAACTGCTGCTACAGACAGCATGAAATAAAAGAACAGGCACACACTTTGTACACAAACTGCTGCTACAGACAGCATGAAATAAAAGAACAGACACACACTGTACACAAACTGCTGCTACAGACAGCATGAAATAAAAGAACAGACACACACTTTGTACACAAACTGCTGCTACAGACAGCATGAAATAAAAGAACAGACACACACTTTGTACACAAACTGCTGCTACAGACAGCATGAAATAAAAGAACAGGCACACACTTTGTACACAAACTGCTGCTACAGACAGCATGAAATAAAAGAACAGACACACACTTTGTACACAAACTGCTGCTACAGACAGCATGAAATAAAAGAAGAGGCACACACTGTACACAAACTGCTGCTACAGACAGCATGAAACAAAAGAACAGACACACTGTACACAAACTGCTGCTACAGACAGCATGAAATAAAAGAACAGGCACACACTGTACACAAACTGCTGCTACAGACAGCATGAAATAAAAGAACAGGCACACACTTTGTACACAAACTGCTGCTACAGACAGCATGAAATAAAAGAACAGGCACACACTTTGTACACAAACTGCTGCTACAGACAGCATGAAATAAAAGA
Organism: Cepaea nemoralis; assembly: GCA_014155875.1. Lineage (NCBI taxonomy): Eukaryota > Metazoa > Mollusca > Gastropoda > Stylommatophora > Helicidae > Cepaea > Cepaea nemoralis. The sequence goes on from JACEFZ010026778.1 coordinate 77,722, forward strand.
ACAGGCACACACTGTACACAAACTGCTGCTACAGACAGCATGAAACAAAAGAACAGGCACACACTTTGTACACAAACTGCTGCTACAGACAGCATGAAATAAAAGAACAGGCACACACTGTACACAAACTGCTGCTACAGACAGCATGAAATAAAAGAACAGGCACACACTGTACACAAACTGCTGCTACAGACAGCATGAAATAAAAGAACAGGCACACACTTTGTACACAAACTGCTGCTACAGACAGCATGAAATAAAAGAACAGGCACACACTTTGTACACAAACTGCTGCTACAGACAGCATGAAATAAAAGAACAGGCACACACTGTACACAAACTGCTGCTACAGACAGCATGAAACAAAAGAACAGGCACACACTTTGTACACAAACTGCTGCTACAGACAGCATGAAATAAAAGAACAGGCACACACTGTACACAAACTGCTGTTACAGACAGCATGAAACAAAAGAACAGACACACACTGTACACAAACTGCTGCTACAGACAGCATGAAATAAAAGAACAGGCACACACTGTACACAAACTGCTGCTACAGACAGCATGAAATAAAAGAACAGACACACACTTTGTACACAAACTGCTGCTACAGACAGCATGAAATAAAAGAACAGGCACACACTGTACACAAACTGCTGCTACAGACAGCATGAAATAAAAGAACAGGCACACACTGTACACAAACTGCTGCTACAGACAGCATGAAATAAAAGAACAGACACACACTTTGTACACAAACTGCTGCTACAGACAGCATGAAATAAAAGAACAGACACACACTGTACACAAACTGCTGCTACAGACAGTATGAAATAAAAGAACAGACACACACTTTGTACACAAACTGCTGCTACAGACAGCATGAAATAAAAAGAACAGACACACACTTTGTACACAAACTGCTGCTACAGACAGCATGAATAAAAGAACAGGCACACACTGTACACAAACTGCTGCTACAGACAGCATGAAATAAAAGAACAGACACACACTTTGTACACAAACTGCTGCTACAGACAGCATGAAATAAAAGAACAGACACACACTGTACACAAACTGCTGCTACAGACAGCATGAAATAAAAGAACAGGCACACACTGTACACAAACTGCTGCTACAGACAGCATGAAATAAAAGAACAGACACACACTTTGTACACAAACTGCTGCTACAGACAGCATGAAATAAAAGAACAGACACACACTTTGTACACAAACTGCTGCTACAGACAGCATGAAATAAAAGAACAGACACACACTTTTTTTCTACACAAACTGCTGCTACAGACAGCATGAAATAAAAGAACAGACACACACTTTGTACACAAACTGCTGCTACAGACAGCATGAAATAAAAGAACAGACACACACTTTGTACACAAACTGCTGCTAAAGGCAGCATGAAACAAAACAAGAGGCACACATTCTGTACAGAACAGGCCCACATTGAGCATATGGTGCTAGACACATTTTGTATAGACCAATCAACACTCCACGGCCGATGTAGTCAATCTCACACTGGTGGCCTACACTTATTAAGAAATTTCCTAGTACCATTGTTAGGCTGGGTTGGTCTGGCAGCCCATGATCAATTTAAGCAGTCCGCCACAATGCGAATTTGAGCCCATGATCATTGGGTCGGGAGGCAAATGTTTAGCCACTAAACTATCTTGGAATCTGAAGGAACAAATTAGAAAGAGCTTGGAGGCAATGGAGATATGGTTTCTGAGACAAATCTTGTAAGTACATTGGTCTGCTAGAGTAACTAATAACAAGCGCATGGAAGAGGCTAAAGAAAGTAGAACATTTTTGCAGCTATGTAAAAGAGACAATCAATGTTGTTTAATCTCGTAATGAGAAAAGGGCATCAGTAAACATCTTGATGACAAGAGACCAGAGATGGAAGAGGCAAAAGCAAACCTAGAGAAAGGTGGTTCAGTTCAAAGCTTTACCCTATTATTATATTAATATGGCTTGTGGTCAGGGAAGGATCTGTTTGGTCAGAATCCTGTATGTTCATCCCTTCGCTGTTTGGTACTGGCATCTCTTAATCTATCCAGAATGATCCTGTTTAATATTTTCCCGGGAGCTGGTAACATTATTCCTCCATAATGTTTGCACTCCTGATGACCCCCTTTTGTTGGCAGCTGCACCAGATATTCTGCTGGTTATTTCTTTGATATCTCAGACTTTGCTAAATAATGTTGTTTGTCCATCAAGAATGATGATAACCATTCATTTCATCCAGTGGGGTTGAAAGTATGGAGCCGTGAGTTTTGAGATGGCTGATAAGGCCTATTTTGGCTCGAAATATTCTTTGACAATGTGGGCAAAGAATGCTTGACGTTCCAGGAGGAGGATCTCCTGCAGTGGTTTTTCTATCCAGCCTTTTCTTCACAGCTCTTGCAGCCCTGGTTGCTTCACAAGTGATTGCACCCTTGTGTAATGATGTACGCCATGAATTTAATATGTGCAGTAATTCAGTTGAGGTGTTTCTGCTGGGATACCATCTGGACCAACAGTTTTCCCAGCCTTCAGAAGTTTGATCATCATCATCCAGTAGCCTGTCCTGTGCAGGACTCCATTAACCATCTCTCAAATTGCCTCTGTCATAAGCCAGATCTCCTGCCTCATTGATGTCATGTGTAAATTATCAATCAAATCTTAAATTCACCTACACTTTGGTCTTCCTCTTCTTCCCTTGGCCTGTATTCTCTCTCCATAATTATCTTTTCCAGACATTCACGTCTCTTTACATGCCCAAAATATTTCATTTTTCTAAATGTTATTTACCATAATAACTAATCTTCTTCAATGCTGAGTTCTTATTGGATACATGTGTTTGTTCTCTTTTCCTGAGTTCTTATTGGACATAAATATTTGCTCCCTTTTCCTGAGTTCTTTTTGGATAGATATGTTTGTTCTCTTTTCCTAAGTTCTTATTGGATAGATTTGTTTGTTCTCTTTTCCTAAGTTCTTATTGGATAGATTTGTTTATTCTCTTTTCTTGAGTTCTTACTGGACAGATCTGTTTGTTCTCTTTTCCTGAGTTCTTATTGAATAGATGTATTTGTTCTCGTATCCTGAATTCTTACTGGATAGATCTGTTTGTACTCTTTTCCTGAGTTCTTATTGGATAGATCTGTTCGTTCTCTTTTCTATCCAATGAATTTTCAGGACTCTTCTGTAGCATTTATATTCAAAAGCACATATGTATTTTTAAGGCGATGTGCGGCAGTAAAAACATCGATTTTTGGTCAACTTGGCTATTTTTGGAATAGTTCATTTTTAGACACATTATCATGTCTTCTATCAGATTCTGTACTTGTTTTTGTTTCAAAACTGTTATTTTATGCAATATTCATAATTTACTGAACCCACCCTCTGTGTAAAATCGTATAATTATTGAAAATTGTTGCGAAATTGACGGTTTTCAAATCCTAGCAACGATATCTCAGGAAAACACGACACGCTCGTGTAAGGTATCCCTGGAAAGGTCGTGAACTTCCGTAACTGTTCGTAAAACTACGAGTTCGTCTAATCGGAAGCTCTTCTGTGTACATCGGGTTTATTCGTGTCTATCATCTTCCGGAAACTTCCATATATGGAACATCGTTAGCAATCCGCGTTCGCCGATGGCTGAAATTGATCACGTGGGTTTCCAAAATGGCGGCTTTGTGTTGTTTACACCTGGCGACGTGCTGAAAGTTCATTGTTGACGACAGACTGACACGCATTGAAATATGCCTCGTTCTAAGAAATTTAACATAAAGTCATCTACTCAACGTAAGTAATCTCTCAGACTACACCTCGCAAATGCTGGTAAGCAGCGAAAAGCCTATCAGCACGTTGTAAACGATACAGACAATTCTGAAACTACTGAAAGCGACCCAGCTAAAGTGCGCACATGCCACTTCCAAATCCAAGTGTTTTGACAGTGAACCTGAATGAATCAGTGCTATCGTGTTCTTCTCAAAGTTGTGGAAGTGATTCTTTTATTACCCGAAGCCAATTTAAAAGAGATACGTATAAATACACAACATCCACTAGCAGCAAGTATGATTCTGGTGACGACAATGGATATCAAAAACGGGAACACAGAGCAATAGTTGATTGTTCAGAAAATTGAGGGCAATAATCAAATTGTTATGTTGTCCAGTTTGTAAAAATGATAGTCTTATTTTGAAAACTGACAGCAAGAAAACCAAGGGATTAGCTGTGTAAGCAGAGGTTTACAGCTCTTGTTGTGAAGCTTTGTGTGGAAGATACCTATCTGCAAGAAGTAATGATGGGGATAGATCTTTTGCTGTCAATAGCCAGTCAGTATATTCAGCATTAGTCTGTGGGATGGGTGCAACGACATTCAACAATTTTTGTGAAAACATGAACCTGCAAGGTCTTCATCACAAAACATTTCACAGCAAAGCGAATAAACTATATTCAAAGATAGAAGATCTGGAGGACACTGTTTTTTCTCAAACCGTAAAGTATGTTCGACAGGCTCATGCACAACAGTCAGGCATAACTCTACATGACAATGATGTGCTAGATATTAGTGTCAGCTTTGATGGCACTTGGCTGACTAGAGGCCACACATCCCACATTGGAGTTGGCTGTGCAGTGGATGTTCTTACAGGACTTTGCATAGATGCCCATGTTATGTCCACATATTGCCAGGTGTGTGAAACCACTGGTAAGACACATTCAGGGACAAACCAGATGAATTTGCAGCAATGGAAGGCAGAACATCTTCTAAACTGTGACAACAATTTCACAGGATCTGCTGGAATGATGGAGGTGAAGGCTGCAAGGGTGCTGTGGCGACTGTCTGTGGCCCGTCATAAACTTCGCTACACGTCAATACTTTCTGATGGTGACACCAAAACATTTGCGGAACTTACCAAGATCAACCCATATGGGGATGACATTCAGATAGACAAAGAGGAGTGTATCAACCATGTCAGTAAACGCCTTGGAACAGCACTGCGCAAACTAAACTAAACTACTTAGTAGATGTGTGTCAGGACAAACTCAGAATTCAAATGAGTGAATTTGACACAATTTTTACACAGCTTGATATGGGCTCGATGCACTAAAGACAACTTTGCCTCTCGCAAGCGCGTTCAGTTTGCAGTTATAACTGCAGCAAGAGAGTTCAACTTTGGAGCTGCTGCTGCCCAAGACACTGCCCAGTTTTTGGACCTTCTACAGGCCTGCATATGCAGAGACTAGGAACATTTAGGATGCAGAAGCAAGTAAGAAATAGTCTGAAGTACAAGAAGGACAAACAAACTAAAAGACGCGACACTGTACGAGCGGCCAAACTGAAGAGACAAGGTGAGCTGCATGCTCTGGAGGGAGGTCCTGCATATTCAACAGGACAATTTTAACACTCAAGATACAGTTTACACTCTTTTTCTCTGTAAAAGAATGCATTAGTAATAAAAAACAAAAAAATAATTAGTTTTTTCCCCGTTTTCTCATTTCGCCAGTTTTTTATACATAAGTACAATTGTTTTAAAAACTATTCATTAGATTTCACTCAAACTTTGCAGAGATATTCTTTATTATATCGCTTACATTGTGAGTAGATTATTCTTCAAAATTACATTTTAGTTTTTGTGCTACACTAAAAAAAAAAAAAAAAAATGTCATGAAAAATGTCATTACCATTTTCACATTTTGAAAAAAAAAACTGCTAAGAGATATCATTAAAATATTCTACTAAACTTGTAAAGGGTCTATTTACTTACACATAAAACAAAGAATTTAGCCTGTACATTAAAAAATAAATGTTTTAGAGGTACATTAAGAAATTCAAGATGGCCGCTGTTTATCTTGGTTTCCATAGCAACCGTTAAGTGCAAAGTCAATTTGACAATATTTTATCGATCAGCAGTCTTTAATATCAAACCCTATCCCATAAAAGAACATAGAAATTAAGTATTATGAAATTAAATTTTTTTAGGTTAGCATCGCCTTAAGCAGATTTTTTAGTATAAACATGGCTTAGAACGGACCGTGTATAACTACTGTGTGAATATGTGTGCTGTATATTTCAGCTTAAAGGATTTATCTAATTACTTTAGTTTATGTTTGTGATTTCTGCAGTATGTACCTGACTATATGCAGGGAAATATGCCAGGCAATAAATCATGCAATCTATTGTTTGTGTCTTCGTTATTCAAATTCACTATGGAGAAATATTGTTCTGAATTTAAATTTGTTAAACTGTCCAACTTTCACACCCACATGTTGCCACATGAAATATATATGCTCTCACTACCATGACTTTTATTGTTCTATCTGTTCCAGTTCATAAAAGTTTTCACTTCTTTAGATTATTACTCTCTTCACGGACAAGGACAGGTTATTTTTTTTTTTTGCTTTCGCTTGCTTCAAATTCAAACATATTCCATATAGCGCTACTACTTCTAGTAGTGCTGGATTGAATTTTGCACGTGGATTAGCTTTCCCTATTAACAGTGTCCCTCGCCATCAGAACCCACTTCGACTTCAGTGGTACTTGTAGTTTACGTCCCCAAGTCAATGGCGAGAAGTCAACATTTAAGTCCAACTGACCAGTGTAGGGGTTGAACCCGCTACCTCAGCATCAGCACACACGGCAGGTTATCATGTTGAGGCTTTGACAGGGCATAATAAACTGAACAAGCTTATGTACAGGCTTCCTCTGTGACTAACCACTATACTCCTACAGTGTCATGAAACTGCAGAGCTTGTTCCCCAGGATTTAACTTATTACAGCTAGCTAAGAAGGACATACTGGCTGAGTGAGACTGCACTGCATTCAAAACTATATGGTGCAAAAGAGGACATCATGAGAACTTGTCTGTTGATGTAAACATCAAAGAATGAACGCAAGAAGAGGAAGAAGATTTCTTGAGTTTTTGCAAAGCAATGTCTGTTCTTCTTAAATATGTTTATCATCATCATCATTTTCCACTTTTGCCATCAAGCATTGTGGGGAAATAGTTGGTGCTCCAGCGCCAATGCTTGGCACTGGATAGTGTCATTCCATGTGACTGTACAATGTCTTTGATGTTGTCAATCCATATGCTTCTTGTGTGTCATCTAGCTCTTGTAGCAGATCTTCGTTGATGTAGGGCCAGTGATGGTAGCTGATGTTGCATTCTAACAAGATGGCCAAACCATTTGATCTTTTGCCTTTCGATATATGTGGCAAAAGGTGTTGATCCCAGTCTGTCTGATAATATAATTTCTTATATGGTCTCGAATAGTTAAGTTGGTAGCTCTCTTCAATCATCTCATCTCACAGGTATTGATTTTGCATTATTATGATTTGGATAATGTCAATGTTTGACATTGGTAGCACAGGATTGGTGTGAATATGCTATTTATTATCTGTCATTTTGCAAAAATTGGTTTCTTTGGATGTTTCAGTATGGATGATAATTGAACAAATGGGCTTCCCATTACAATTAATACAAATTATTTTTTTACTGCATCAATCTGTACAAGAGTGAAAACAGCTCAGTATGATGGGCATCTCAATCAATCAACCATTAAGTGCTGTAATTAATCTACTAAAGGAAACCTCACCTAATTTGGCCTCACGTTCTTGATGTCTGGAAATTAGCAAGTACCTGGGGCTCTCAGGACAAAATGGAAGGACGACCAACTGGAGGAGGCAAGGAATGACTGTGAGACCTGGGAATAAAAATACAGACTAGTAGTGTCAGGTCTTAGTCAGATATGACTGAGCTATTGTATAAAAGTAGTACCTGTTTTCTGTTAGTGCTGAATGTTGGGCGGCTCTCACCACACCTGACACCCCACATTGTGCCAATGGCTCCGGGTGGAGGAGTGCAATTGGGAGGGTACAAGGAAATGCAACCTAAAGACTAAATGTCATGGCAAGGCAGACCAGGTCTAAGCCTTGGCAAGCTGGTCGAGGATCGAAGCTCCAATAGGCGGACAGAGATCTGATCCGGCAGCTTCTGCAGCTTGTCTTGTTCCAGACTTATTGGTGTTATCTTTCCTCTGGAGTAAACTAGGCAGTCAGAACAAGGGATCATGCTGCATGGGAACCACATGGTCTCTACAATTCAGCCCAGGCTTTGTGCTATAGAGAGGTATAATTCCATCCCTTGTCCCCACTAATCATTGTACTTATGTTTTTTTTAAGCACAACGTAACAGACTAACGTCTGTCAAGACGCCAGTAACTACAGGTTACATCAGTCTCATTAGCTCAGTTATTTGTAGGTTGAACTTCTGTAGTTTGAGAGCAGGATGAGGAATTCACAACTGGGTCATGAACTATTTAGATGTCAACAAGAGGTTATAATCTGCACCTGAGGGTCAGAAGGTACTGGGTTAAATTACAGTTTAGCACTGGGAATATTTCCAAAAACTACTGGTATCTGATATCACACATCCGCTTCATCTCTTGGGTGGTGTATCAGATAACTAACCTTGTTTGATAAGGATGAAAAATAGGAGGTCATGTACACAAGCTGTGGATATTAAACATTCCATGACATTTGAAAATCGTAAAAAGTGGACCATAAAGCCACTGCCAAGGAGAAGTGAGAAATTGCACCTTCATCCCCAAGGTGTTTGCAATATCACTGTTTTTTCTTCCCCAGGCCAATGTGATGTTGAATATGTTCAAAGTGATTCATTTCTGAAACAAGATGTTTGTGAGCCAGTTTTCCTCGGTGTTAAGATCTTGTAAAATGTCAGTATTTTTCTTCTTCTTGATCCATGATATAAGAACTTTTCTGTAGCATTTGAGTTCAAAAGCCGGAATTTTCTTCTTCAGCAAGTATAAAACTGTTTATGACTCACATCCATTTGATGCCACAGGAATATGGTGTTTGTCCATCAAGAATGATGATGACCATTAATTTCATCCAGTGGGGTTGAAAGTTTGGAGCCGTGAGTTCTAAGATGGCCGTTAAGGCCTATTTTGGCTCGAAATGGTCTTTGCCAATTGGGTGAAGAATGCTTGATGTTCCAGGAGGAGGAACTCCTGTAGTGGTTTTTTTGTCCAGCCTATTTTTACAGCTCTTGCAGTCCTGTTGCTTCACAAGTGACTACACCCTAGCATAATGATGTGCGCCACAAATTTCAGTCTTTGGCAGTAGTCTCCCAAGTGCTGTGATGAATTCCAAAAGCTTTAAGTGAAATCTTCAGAGTGTCTTTAAAGCGTTTCATCTGGCCACCTTGGGAGCATTTACCACAGCGCAGCTCACCGTAAAAAATGTGTTTAAGGAGCCTATGATCTGGCATGCGAGTTAAGTGACAGCCCAGGAAAGATGCATGCTCTCAACAATTTTATTTTACCTTGTCTGCTAGTGTTGTGCCACAGGCTCTTAATCATGTTTACCATCCTCATTGCTGTGACCAGTCTACTTCTGACGTCTTCTGAAAAGTCCCCACTGGTATTGGTTATGGAGCTAATATATTCAAAGTTGACAGCCAAGTAGCGCAGTTAACAGACACACAGCTGTCGGCCCGATGGTCATGGGATTGATCCACATCGGGGGCGGGTTCAAATGTTTAACATTGACCTGGACTCTCAGGTTGACTCAGCCTAAAATGGGTACCAGGAAATGTTTTGGGAAGTAAAGGCATCTTACTGACCATATCACAGATCTACATGCACAATGATGAATGAAAGATGAGTGATTGGAAGGGCCCAATGTAAGACGGGCCTGTGTGCCCAATTTGTGACCCTATGAAAATAAACTCTGTTCGTTCATTCGTTCGTTCATCACTCACAGAGTGCCGGCTTGTCTATAAGATTAAGAGTCTAGCACCATATGTCCAATGCACTTTAGGCTGTGTAAAGGGTTCCTTTACTTACTGGCTATGTTCACAGTTTGGGAAGTATTCAAATTCTTCACCATGACATCTTTATCGAATTCAAGCAAACAAAAACAATAACCTACGAGCATCATCTCTCATTACCTAAGAGGAGATCCCAAAAGCTGGAGTTTCCAAAGATCTCTGAGAAGCCCAGCACTTGAGAAACCAGGAGTCCCACGGTGACCCCCAACTGGTGCAGCACCCCAAGCGCGCCTCGAATTCTGGGTGTGGATATTTCAAACAGGTACATTGGAGACAGGCCCGTGTAGAGACCTGGAGAAAGTAAGTTACTGTTAATGACTTACTTGGTTCTGTTTTTAATATATTTTATCCTCATTATTATCACCATTCTACTGACATCCATCATCATTTCTCTTATAATCTACTTCTACTCTGCCAAATGGTGTAGGCATTCATGTTTCACCACAGATCTCAGTCACTTGGTGTTCTAGATCAATTCTATTCATGTTATTCCAGCATCATGTCTCTCGCCCTGCCTCTCCCTCTTCTTATGCTGATCATTCCAGTCATCATATTTTTTTCTACATTTCTCTTCTCAATGCATGACCAAAGAACAGCTTTTGTCTCTTTCTTTTAGTTGTAAATAATGTTCTACATGTATCAGACTTTTCAGACACTTGTGAGTTTTTTTTGCAGTTCAAGGTGTATATATAGCATTCATTTCAGAAATCATATCTATGTTGCTTCCAAGCTCTTCCTAATGTGTTCACATTCCATAATTCACTGCCACCCTGCAGAATAGGTTCTATGTGACATTTCAGTACCCTCTGCCCTCATTTTACTACTCTTTGACATATTCTATATGGAACATTGCCTCCACTATAGCCATCCTCACTCCGTCACAGATTTGAAGAAGTGCCCTGTATCTGCCATTATAGCTGTCCTAACATGTCACGGATTTGAGGGTGCCCTGTATCTGCCATTATAGCTGTCCTAACACATCATGGATTTGAGGAAGTGTCCTGTATCTGCCATTATAGCTGTCCTAACATGTCACGGATTTGAGGGTGCCCTGTATCTGCCATTATAGCTGTCCTAACATGTCACGGATTTGAGGGTGCCCTGTATCTGCCATTATAGCTGTCCTAACACATCATGGATTTGAGGAAGTGTCCTGTATCTGCCATTATAGCTGTCCTAACATGTCATGGATTTGAGGAAGTGTCCTCTATCTGCCATTATAGCTGTCCTAACACGTCACGGATTTGAGGTCATGTCCTGTATCTGCCATTATAGCTGTCCTAACACATCATGGATTTGAGGTCATGTCCTGTATCTGCCATTATAGCTGTCCTAACACATCATGGATTTGAGGTCATGTCCTGTATCTGCCATTATAGCTGTCCTAACACGTCATGGATTTGAGGAAGTGCCCTGTATCTGCCATTATAGCTGTCCTAACATGTCACAGATTTGAGGAAGTGTCCTGTATCTGCCATTATAGCTGTCCTAACACTGTCACTGGATATGAGGAAGTGTCCTGTATCTGCCATTATAGCTGTCCTAACATGTCACGGATTTGAGGAAGTGCCCTGTATCTGCCATTATAGCTGTCCTAACATGTCACAGGATTTGAGGAGTGCCCTGTATCTGCCATTATAGCTGTCCTAACACATTCATGGATTTGAGGAAGTGCCCTGTATCTGCCATTATAGCTGTCCTAACATGTCATGGATTTGAGGAAGTGTCCTCGTATCTGCCATTATAGCTGTCCTAACACGTCACGGATTTGAGGTCATGTCCTGTATCTGCATTATAGCTGTCCTAACACATCATGGATTTGAGGTAAGTGTCCTGTATCTGCCATTATAGCTGTCCTAACACATCATGGATTTGAGGTCATGTCCTGTATCTGCCATTATAGCTGTCCTAACACGTCATGGATTTGAGGAAGTGCCCTGTATCTGCCATTATAGCTGTCCTAACACATCACAGATTTGAGGTCATGTCCTGTATCTGCCATTATAGCTGTCCTAACACGTCACAGATTTGAAGAAGTGCCCTGTATCTGCCATTATAGCTGTCCTAACACATCACGGATTTGAGGAAGTGTCCTGTATCTGCCATTATAGCTGTCCTAACACGTCATCGGATTTGAGGAAGTGTCCTGTATCTAGCCATTATAGCTGTCCTAACACGTCATGGATTTGAGGAAGTGCCCTGTATCTGCCATTATAGCTGTCCTAACACATCACAGATTTGAGGTCATGTCCCTGTATCTGCCATTATAGCTGTCCTAACACAGTCACAGGATTTGAAGAAGTGCCCTGTATCTGCCATTATAGCTGTCCTAACACATCACGGATTTGAGGAAGTGTCCTGTATCTGCCATTATAGCTGTCCTAACACGTCATGGATATGAGGAAGTGTCCTGTATCTAGCCATTATAGCTGTCCTAACACGTCACAGATTTGAGGAAGTGTTCTACATCTGCGAGCGACTCTGTGATGCCTTGATCTATTATCATTTAGGACATCTTTGGCTTATTTCTAAATGGAACATATTCTCTGCTCTAGCCAACCTCAACACAAAATGTACTTGAGAAAGTGCCTATATTTGCCAGTGACGCATGTAGATTCTGTCTTATCCTGAGTCCATTGTTATTTAGAAATTCCCTTGTGTTTCCCAGGAAACAAAGCTCCCATTATTATTACTACATATTCATACTAAACTTTTATGCAGCATTTGAGAAGTCTAAACTCAAAACTCACCACAGTTGAATCCAACCACAAAGCGGCCAACCACAATCATCTCATAGGAATCTGCTAACCGACTGAAGTACATCAAGACAGCGGCAATGACGCCAAAAACAGTGTTCAACAGCAGACCTTTCTTCCTGTTGGAAAATACACACATCGCCGGTGACAAAAGGTTGCAATGAAAGTGAAAGATGCTTTCCAATGCCTTGAGGCGTATTGGGTGTATGGTTCCAGCCCCACACTTATAAAGGCCAATGGGCACTGGACGGGTGATGTGGTTAATAACGTGCCGGCCGTGCCTGGTGTCCATTTTAGGCTGGGCTGACCTGGGCTCAACCGCGACTTCCATTCACACTGAAGCATATATATATATATATATATATATATATATATATATATATATATATATATATATATATATATATATATATATATATATATAATATTTGGAAAGCTAATTCCAGTCACCTCTCTCTCCCCTTCATTTCCTTCTCTCTCCCTTCCTCTCCATCTCTATCTCACCCTCTGTCTCCCTCCCTCTCTCATTGCAGCATTTTTTGGCTGTCTGTGATTTCTTGGAATATTTACGCTCAGTAGTTTGCCACTGCTTTCTGAACAACCGACACTCATACCTTTGTATGGGAAAACAATGCATAGTGGTCTGCTTCCAAATTTCCCGCAGCTGTGTTTCTAATGTGTGTGTGTGGTGTGTGTGTGTGCGAGAGAGAGAGAGAGAGAGAGAGAGAGAGAGAGAGAGAGAGAGAGAGAGAGAGAGAGAGAGAGAGAGAGAGAGAGAGAGAGAGAGAGAGAGAGAGAGAGAGAGAGAGAGAGAGACAGAGAGAGAGAGAGAGACAGAGAGAGAGAGAGAGACAGAGAGAGAGAGAACTTATACTCAGTCAAAAGGGCAAAGATGCCCCAAAGAGAGAGAGTAACAAAGTATTATCTCCATAATGACTGAGTTACACAACTCTCCTCCTCTCCAAGCTTAGAAACCAGTAGAGTGTGCAAGGCCGGTACTGGCAATTATTCACATCTGTGGAGAGGCGTACCAGGAGGTCACCAGGTCATGATTCAGCACAACACACACAGATTGGCTGGGATTAGGTCTGGCTTGGTTCACAAAAGACGAACTTAAATGTTGAGCAACATAAATAGAAATACTGTTGTATAAAATGATGCCAAACAACATAAGTAGACAGATTGTTGTACAAACCGATGCCAAGCAACATAAACAGAAAGCCTGTAGTATAAAACTATGCCAAGCAACATAAACAGAAAGCATGTTGTATAAAACTATGCCAGTCAACATAAACAGAAAGATGTTGTATAAAACTAAGCCAATCAACATAAACAGAAAGCCTGTAGTATAAAACTATGCCAAGCAACATAAACAGAAAGATGTTGTATAAAACAATGCCAATCAACATAAACAGAAAGATGTTGTATAAAACAATGCCAATCAACATAAACAGAAAGCATGTAGTATAAAACAACGCCAAGCAACATAAACAGAAAGATGTTGTATAAAACAATGCCAATCAACATAAACAGAAAGATGTTGTATAAAACAATGCCAATCAACATAAACAGAAAGCATGTAGTATAAAACAATGCCAAGCAACATAAACAGAAAGATGTTGTATAAAACAATGCCAATCAACATAAACAGAAAGATGTTGTATAAAACAATGTCAATCAACATAAACAGAAAGATGTTGTATAAAACTATGCCAATCAACATAAACAGAAAGATGTTGTATAAAACAATGCAATCAACATAAACAGAAAGATGTTGTATAAAACAATGCCAATCAACATAAACAGAAAGATGTTGTATAAAACAATGCCAATCAACATAAACAGAAAGATGTTGTATAAAACTATGCCAATCAACATAAACAGAAAGATGTTGTATAAAACTATGCCAATCAACATAAACAGAAAGATGTATAAAACAATGCCAATCAACATAAACAGAAAGACTGTTGTATAAAACAATGCCAATCAACATAAACAGAAAGATGTTGTATAAAACAAAGCCAATCAACATAAACAGAAAGATGTTGTATAAAACTATGCCAATCAACATAAACAGAAAGACTGTTGTATAAAACTATGCCAATCAACATAAACAGAAAGATGTTGTATAAAACTATGCCAAGCAACATAAGCAGAAAGCATGTTGTATAGAACAATGCCAGTCAACATAAACAGAAAGACTGTTGTATAAAACTATGCCAGTCAACATAAACAGAAAGATGTATAAAACAAAGCCAATCAACATAAACAGAAAGATGTCGTATAAAACTATGCCAATCAACATAAACAGAAAGTTTAGTTTTAGTTTAGTCGATGGATCAACATCACGGCACACGGGTACAACCCATAAGTGCTCCGTTTTCCTCCAAACTCAAATCTGAGTCTGGAGACACTCAGCTCAGTGCACGAACTCCGTAGCACCGGCGAGGATCCTGAAAATACTTTGGGTAGATTTTTAACTCGAAATTTTGTCCGGGCAGCGACGTTAGGCTACTCTTTTTCAATTTCCAACTGCCAAGGGATTTTTTATGTGCGCAACAATACACATGGGCGTCCGATCTCACTACCCTGAGACCGGGGGAAATTTATTACTAGAGGTCCACGTGAAAATACCCCGGCATCACCGGGGCTTGAACCCGGGACCTCCAGCACTTGAGGCGGACACCATACCTCTAGACCATGCAGCTCCCCCTGTAGAAAGACTGTTGTATAAAACAATGCCAATCAACATAAACGGAAAGCCTGTAGTATAAAACAATGCCAATCAACATAAACAGAAAGATGTTGTATAAAACAAAGCCAATCAACATAAACAGAAAGATGTTGTATAAAACAAAGCCAATCAACATAAACAGAAAGACTGTTGTATAAAACTATGCCAATCAACATAAACAGAAAGATGTTGTATAAAACAATGCCAATCAACATAAACAGAAAGATGTTGTATAAAACAATGCCAATCAACATAAACAGAAAGACTGTTGTATAAAACAAAGCCAATCAACATAAACAGAAAGACTGTTGTATAAAACAAAGCCAATCAACATAAACAGAAAGATGTTGTATAAAACAATGCCAGTCAACATAAATAGAAAGACTGTTGTATAAAACAAAGCCAATCAACATAAACAGAAAGACTGTTGTATAAAACAAAGCCAATCAACATAAACAGAAAGATGTTGTATAAAACAAAGCCAATCAACATAAACAGAAAGATGTTGTATAAAACAAAGCCAATCAACATAAACAGAAAGACTGTTGTATAAAACAATGCCAATCAACATAAACAGAAAGATGTTGTATAAAACAATGCCAATCAACATAAACGGAAAGACTGTTGTATAAAACAAAGCCAATCAACATAAACAGAAAGACTGTTGTATAAAACAAAGCCAATCAACATAAACAGAAAGATGTTGTATAAAACAATGCCAATCAACATAAACAGAAAGACTGTTGTATAAAACAAAGCCAATCAACATAAACAGAAAGATGTTGTATAAAACAATGCCAGTCAACATAAATAGAAAGACTGTTGTATAAAACAAAGCCAATCAACATAAACAGAAAGACTGTTGTATAAAACAAAGCCAATCAACATAAACAGAAAGACTGTTGTATAAAACAATGCCAATCAACATAAACAGAAAGATGTTGTATAAAACAAAGCCAATCAACATAAACAGAAAGACTGTTGTATAAAACAATGCCAATCAACATAAATAGAAAGACTGTTGTATAAAACAAAGCCAATCAACATAAATAGAAAGACTGTTGTATAAAACAAAGCCAATCAACATAAACAGAAAGATGTTGTATAAAACAAAGCCAATCAACATAAATAGAAAGACTGTTGTATAAAACAAAGCCAATCAACATAAATAGAAAGACTGTTGTATAAAACAAAGCAAGGCAACATAAATAGAAAGACTGTTGTATAAAACAATGCCAATCAACATAAATAGAAAGACTGTTGTATAAAACAAAGCAAGGCAATGTTATAGTACAGGTACAGGGACAATTATAACACGAGTCCTGATGGTATCTTCTAAAAAGCTTTATTGAACATAATAAGCCGATGAATATTACACAAATTATTTGGTATGATGTTCCCTTCTCCAGACCTTGGCTGTAACTAACTTCCCCAAAAACCCTACGTCACGGCTTGAGCATCCTTAGTAACGTTCTTATAGGATGCTCAACCATGCCTAAACCTTGCACATCAAACCTATTAACAGAGATGGTACTCATTCTGTTACAGACCTCCCTTTCTTTAAAAAGACTTTTCTTCAAAAGTCTTAACCCCTAACCTCCTTATTCTATACGTTCTATCCCTCATCAACACCTTAACCCCCAATATTCCTTTCCCCAAGCCATCCCAAACTAACTACATTCACTTCTACTAATTTTCCACTTGTCTCTTATCATTGTCCCATATAGCAAATCGCTATGAAGTTATACTTCTTCGTTTCGGACTCTTCAAGGTTTCATTACAAAAATATAGGTCATAAGGATATTCATATATATAATGGTTCCTAAAAATCGTTGGTATACACTTGGCATTATGAAACTTCTCATTCTTTCTCAACATTACAACACAACACAGGATAGACAGAAAAGATGGGGTGCGCACCCAGTTATGAAGAGCAGTAGTCAAAAACAATCACATTTACCTCCCTTGCAAACGTAAAAACTGTTATAAAAGTTTTTCAAAAACACATCTTATGATTTATGAAGCTACATCTCTGTTCGTTATAAATTAAGTTGATCCAAAATTTCTTCTATATACTCAATATTTGTACTGCCATCCACACCCATGCCCATATTTCACCTATCTCACGTCCAACCATGAAACCAATAACAATGTTCATATTCCATGAACATTAACACTGTTTATCACAGCTCCTATATTTTACCCCCTCAGATCCCATGACAATCATCCTTGTTTATATATGTATCTAACCCTATACCCAACCATATGCACTGCCATTCACAGCCCCTTTAATATCTACTCTCCATCAACCAGCCTCTTATATTTGTTAACTATCACAGCCTCTTTAGACGTTAATCACGTGTATAATATGGCATCCAATCCATACACCTTTAATCCACGCTGACTTAATGCAGCTCCTATTTTAACTCCCCAGAACCCCGTCACTTAAGTATGGCATATGTTTCCAACACTTCATAGCCACTGTATGATTAACTTCCCTATTCTAACACACTAATGCTGATTGGCACAGCAGTCTTCCTACCAGCACAAGGTACTTATATTTACTTCAATGTGTCTCTCTTCTAGTTCTCCGTCGTTTATCAAGCATTTTCTGAACGAAGGGTCCTAAATAAAGCCCCATCTTATTCGTCTTTATTTTAAACAAAACTTGTGAACAACATTTTCAACTTATTTGTTAAACAAGTGTAAATACTATTCAATACACAAGATAATTCAAGCAAAATCATGAATCAACCAAACCGAAGTCAAAACAGGATATCATGCCCCCCAAGTTTTTAAAACCTCATTTTCTTTCCCCTCATATCAAATAAAGGTAATCAACTCATTCAAAGAAAAACATATTTATCCTATCCATTGTTAGTCACTTTTACGGACTAACAATAACTTATTTATCTATTAAGAAAACTCAACAAGTCAAATCATAAAATCAATTGGCAATAAAACTACAATAAAAATACACCACACTCGAATTTACATCCATATTAGCTATCTTAATACCTAAATATATAGTGTCATGTCTACTCCTCAAGACAACTCATAAGTATCAATCAAACCATTTTCTATAAAACACGTGTAATACACAGCTAGCGTATTTCATCAACTATCACTTTCCTCTTTAAATCACAAATTTTACATCCTGCTATCTGCAGCATTTTCTATCAATTTATCTACCCTGTCTCCATTTCCTCAGTAACTCCAGATTTCTCTGAATAAGTGCTATCTCCACATCAATGTCTTCCTCCTCTCGTAAAGAAATATTTTCCTCCATGCTACTATCTCTATTAGATTCTGACCTTTCATCCATTCCTTCTTCTTCATCTGTCTGTCTATTGCTAGCAGCCGCTAATTTTTTTCTTTCTATATCCAATCTAATTTGTCTATCATAGTTTCTTAACGACCTTTCTAGTAGTGGCATGTTTTCGTCGCTTGATGAATGTTCTCTAATTCTTCTCTTGTCTTTTCACTTCTTTTTCTCTTTGTCTCTCTATTCTCCTTTTCACTGCTTGTCTAGTATTTTTAAATGGAGCGTTTATCTCTTCTTCCATAGATTCTACGCTATCATAACAACCATCATACGTATTCTTCTCTTCTTTTATCAACGTTTTCGGTATTGTCTGTTCATGAGTATCATCATAAACTGGTGTTGTTATTAATTGACTTTGTACTGGATCTTTTCTAAAATCCGGGGGTATTGTAGCTCTTCTGACGATTTGTCCATCTGAGTATAAGTCATCTGAATAATAATTATTATTATAATTATTGTTTCTCTTATCATCATTATCTCTTCTTAAGTGCTCTACATGTGCCCTTGCTATATGTCCCGTGATCTGGTTCTTTATACTGTATGACACATTTCCTAACTTTTCTAAAATGTAATAACCTGGAATCCAATGAGCATCAAATTTGGAGTTTTTCCTATGCTTCTTATAATAAACTCCTACTTTGAATTCTTGTAATTGTGCATTTTTGTTTACATACCTTTTTTGTCTTTCTCTAGCTTTAATTATATTGTTTTTTAATCTTACATGTGCCTTGTGCATTTCCTGTATAATAACTTCCTGAAAATCCTCTCCCATATATTTACGTATCGCGCTCAGTGCAGGTCCTAAGTAAAGATCCCAATCTATTTCATGCTCTTCTACAATTTTTGCTACTATGCTGTACAATGTTCTATGTTGTCTCTCGTTTTTCACATTTGACGAAGGTCTATAATAGGACGTTTTTATGTGGGTTATATTTACATCCTGTAATAACTTTTCGAACTTTTTGTTCACAAACTCTTTACCATTATCTGTGAGTATGATCTGTGGGCAGCTAAATCTTGGCATGTACTCTTGCAGAAAAATATTAATGATGGTATCCGCGCTTTTATTTGGAATTGCATAAGTTTCTGGCCAGAGGCTATAGTTATCCACGATATGAAGTAGGTACACGTTCCCTGATAGTGTTCTAGGGTGAGGACCTGATATATCTAAGCTCACTTTCTGCATTGGAAATTGTGGAATGTCAGTATCTTGTAAAGGACATTTAATTATTTTCATATTCCTTAATCTACATTTCTCACACGCATCAAACTATTTACAAGCAGTTATAAATAAGTTCGGCCAGTAATATTTATTATTGAGTGCTTTTACTAACTTATCACGACCAAGATGACCATTTTCATCATGATATGCCTTCAGAATCTCAATTTCCAAATGTTTTGGAATGTATTTTCTCAACTGTTCGCTTTTTCCATTCACGTAACTGATCGTCATCCTGCAAGACTAAATAATTCTTTTTATATTTATTCTCACCCGTTTCTTTTAATTTCTGTTTTATTTCTACAACTTTCAGATCCAACTCTTGTTCTTCCTTCATATTAAATTGTATTAAATGTGGGTCTTCTGCTCTAGGTTCTGATTCTTGATCTGACGGTAAACTCTTAAAATCTTCTCTATTTAGTATGGCAGAATCTAATATATTTATTTGCAAGTTTCGGTCGTCTATTTCAGGTTCACCTTCGTCCTCAGTGTTTCCTGATGTCTCTGGATACGGTATTCTTGACAATAAATCTGCACAGGTGTTGTTCTTACCTGCCACGTATTCTATTTTCGCGTCATACCCTTGCAAATTCAACGCCCATGTCTGTATTTTCCTGTTCTGCACTGGAGCTTCTAATAATGATTTTAAAGGCATTGTCAACAACTTAACTGACAGGCATCATCGGGTACTTCTCACACACCCGTACAAGACAACTTGCAAGTCGTGTGGGAGGCAAAATGCATGGTCCATTTTATTGCCGTTGGCTCGCTTACAAGCGGTAAACAGTCGCTAATGCAATACACAATATATAGCCACAGAATTATCTAACACAAACTGCTAACCCTATGCTAACTCTATCTACTAGTGAACACAACACTCCCAACGTTATTCTAAACGATGTGAACGCCCCAAGTCCAGTCTCCCGTCTGCCGAACATCTCTCCCCTGGTTACACACCACGCGGGGGTCACCTTCTCCTTCGTGCGTGTTACCTCACATCGCACGCTGCTGGCAAAACGTGGCCTGTTGAGTGTCTACTCAACTGTGCTCTGGCTTCATGAGGTGTGGTGGTATCGTGATTAGAGTGCTAACTCTCTGCACACCGCCTGCGTGTATCATGAGGGAGTGGCTAACCTTCCACTCTTCCCTCATCTCCCCTGCTCTTGCCTCGGGCACCGCATCTCCTCCTGGCCCCTCCAGGATTGACCGCTCTCCCTGGCGGAGGGGATGTGGTCGAGTCTTTGACACACACCCGCCCCTCTTGTGTTGCGTCATTAACTTTCACTTATTGGTTGTGACGCAAGGAGGTTTCTACACAAAAAATTAGTGTCTCTAATTTTTGTCAAAGACTCTAGATAATCTGGCTCTGGGCTTTCCAATAGACTATTAACAACTATTGTCACAATGCAACAAAGCCTTACTTGGCTACTGGCAATCGCCACAAACTTGCCTGGTTGGCGTGAGCCCCTTCTCACCTGCTATATTATATTTATCAGAGGTATGTCTGAACCGGACCGTTGTCTTATAAGACCTGCCCTCACATAGTAAATTAACTTACTACCCATACAAAGTTGACTTTCTTAGGGTCAACACATGAATTGCTTCATGTCCCCCATATAATATTTAACAACCATTCTACAAGAGTGTGTGCGACAGGCTTTACCTTCTTCGCTTCCGCGCGTAAGACTCTATTTCACTGTTAATTTAGTTCTTCGTTGTCTATTATGTCCCCTGGCCCCAAAGTTATCTGCCTTTGATCTACAAATAGTGTATGCCTTTATATGTTTGTTTTTCTGATTGTTTGCGTGTTTGGATGTAATAAATCTACTAATCTAACTTCTACCCTATATTTCTAACTTATCTGTGTATGTATGTTAGTTTTTTGAGTGTCATAATTTTGTTCAATGTGGCCACAAGCAGGTGTATAACACTGATTCGTGACTACATTCCATTGTTATGAAACCCAAAATACTGTAATCTAAGTTCTAAAATATATCACAGACAACACATTCACACTAACACAATTTCCCTAGCGAAAACCAACATTAACGCAAACAAATATTAAAAGTCGTGGCAGGCAGCAGAAGAATTTGCTGACTGCTTGCATTCTCTCCCGTCTATCTTTCATTCATTCTTACTTTCACACTTCTGTCATACTCCTTTCACCCTTACTTCTATCACACATCAATCATCCCTCCATACTTATTCTTCTGATCATTTAAAACCCGTTGAGTGACACTGTACAGATTTGGCTCAGTTTGAGAACTTTGAGCTCAATGACTGTGCGAAAATCGCTGCACGAGTCATGTATTTACAATATATTTACACGGATGAGAACGGGTTGATGGTTTGTTCCCTTGGTCTCATCATCCACAATATTTTACACTGACATAAAACTATACATTCTAACATAATAATACTACTTCTATCAATAAATATATAATGTGTTAACTACATTTTGTCAAGTTAATTATCTGATATGTTTATATTAATCCTTATGTTTATGTAATCTAAGGGAAGTAATTTAACTATTTAAATGTAATGGATGTGATGTGAGTTATGTACCTTAATTACATGGATGATGTGAATACAAATTATGCATTTTTCTAACTACTATGCTAAATAATGTTTTTAAATGCACAAAGAAATTATATGAATGATGTTCTTAACATAAATGTTGTAAATGATGTATGTTCACTCATCTATTATTTTTAACCTATTATGACGTAACTGAATGATACTAATCAATGGTAATGTTTGTAAGCTGGTATGGTTTTATTAAGCTAGACTAAACTAAACTAACTGACGCTAAGTGAAATATAATATTCTAAATGGTACTGTTTCTATCATAAATTTAATTTAACTTGTAATTAACTATTTTTATGTCTAAACTAATATTTTAATTTAATTCTAAGCTAAGTAAATGGTTTAATTACTGTACTAACTATCCTATTAAAATAAATGAGAACTATTATATTACCTAATTCTACCTCTAATTTATAACTATTTTTAAAAAAAATTATTATTTTACATATCACATTAAGTTTATACACATGGTATTCAGTTTCCACAGGTTAGTATTTGCCTTCATGTTTGTACTTCTGTTGTATAGGCATAATATATCTACACACTTTGCCTGGGTATCTGAAATACCTTACACAGTCATCATAGTGTTCTCTCGGTAGTGCACGTGTAGAGATTCGCTGGTGTCGTAGCTTAGTCTTTATGTGTCTGAAATTAAGCACTGTTCTGACACTGTTTTCTACATTTCACACAAATGATACACCGGCCTGGAGCTTAGTTGGAAATGAGCTGTCCTGATTCACACGGTAGTATCTAAGTTCTGTAGCACAGTTCTTAAGTTAATGTCTACGGACACATGATAGTTCGTTGTACTTGGTACACTCTTAAGCACACCATGGGTGTATATGTAACCTATTTTACATAGCATATTGTACTGTATTCATGTACTAACTATCACTCTACATTATTATGTGGGATTTCAGGTATTATTACCTCAGATGGTAAAACTAGTGACCACCTGAATATCCGGTCATTTTGATGCATACCACTCTGTATGACCGTGCTCGGG
Organism: Cepaea nemoralis; assembly: GCA_014155875.1. NCBI lineage: Eukaryota > Metazoa > Mollusca > Gastropoda > Stylommatophora > Helicidae > Cepaea > Cepaea nemoralis. Next base: position 101,207 of record JACEFZ010026778.1, read on the forward strand.
GAGTTGTCGGTCTGGACCATGCAGTGAACATCCGTCAGAACTCGATGGAGCTTTCTCACTGCATAGATGACGCTTAGGGTTGCAACTGTGATATGGAATCTCTGGACTCAGCATGTGTGATCTTACGGCTCACGTCGCAAATCGGATGGAAGATGCCCTCAAAAAATTGGCCTAGTACTGCAGTGATGGAGATTCTGCTGGCATCTGTCCTAAGATAATAAACGAGCCCAGGATTAGGCAAGCGGAGGATGGGAACATTACTAAAAAGAATTTTCAATTTTGACACTGCAGAAATTAATAATGCATCTTTCACATTTCATTTCCAGAAGATTTTAAGACATTGGAAAATATAATTGTAATTTCTGAGTAATTTACTAATCCCAAAAGGTTTCTGACCTGTTTCCTTCTGTTAGACATGGTCAGATTCATAATTTTGGTACTACTTTTCAGGTCAGTCTACAGTTGGACTTGAGAAATGACATGACCCAAAAATGAATTTATTTTAGGCATAATTTGACTTTGCTTGGTTTGACAGTGAGACCGAGGAGTCGCACTCTGTCAAAGGCATGTCTCAGTTTCAGTAGGTGTATTGTCCAGTCATCAGTATTCTGATTTATTCATGTGTATTCTATAAGTTCACTGCATGTATGCCCCTCGTCGGATTTGCCAGTCTCACTAACTAGTGTAGTTGCGCTATGTATGTCTGTCGTCTGATCACTAGGTGTTGTTGCAATATGTTCGTCTGTCTCTACTTCTGTCTGTTGTCTTGAAAAGTAAAGTTTACGCATGTTGACATGGAATATCTCTAAGTGTATGTTTATCGACATTTCATAGTCAACATGTACCATGGTTATGTACCACCTTGAATAGTCGTTGCCATTTCGTTGGTATGGAAGTAGCCTAAATCTGTCTTGATCAAGTTCAAGATCACTGGTTCTTGCACCGTTGTTTGTGTGTTTGTGGTAGAACTGACCCTTCCTCTATCAAATGGCTTGGGAGCCAGTATAGAAGGTTGTACTTCAGTAGTAGGATGTCTACCCTTAAACTTTTGTACCAATTGTTGACAGACATTACACGCAAATACATTTTGAAAACATAATTTTATCTTCTTGAAAAAACCTGGTCTGGTGTTGTTGTATGCAAGATGACCAGTCACCGGTGTTTTATGTGTATATTTTGGCATAGTTAATCGGTGTTGTTCAGGTAACACCTGTTCATGGTTACCAGTAGCATGACCTGTAGTTGAAATGCCATTCTTACGTCTAAATAAACGAGATGCATTTTTGGTCAATCTGGCTTTGACCTTTAACAATTTTAAGTATGGAGACACATTAAGAATAGATTTCTGGTGGTGTAACAGTTTCTGTTTGTTTGTGTCATCTGTGCTGGTTGTAGAAAGCATCAGTAGTGTCTCATCTTGTAATATGTTATGATGTTTTGAAGTGTCTGTTTTGGCTGTTGTAATAGTTGCCTTTACTTTTTCCCATGCAACTATTTCATCAATCGTACAATGTTTTAGTTGGGGTAAGCACCCCAGAATTAAATCAGTACAAGGGTTGTTCAGTATTGCACAGGTAAAGGTACCAGAGAGAAAAGGAGAGTCAATCTGGGCTTTTGCCAAAGGGTAGATTTCAATGTTACCCGAAAAGGTACGGCATTTGACAGTATCACCTGTGTAATCACCCGGATTCACCAGTTCTTTCCGAAGACCAATAAGGGTACTGCCGCTGTCCAGCAAACACTGGCATGCTACATCATTGACCATCGCATTGTGGAACACAAGATTGCCTCTGGAGGCTACTGCTGCGTTTACACTCTCAGATGAGCATAGTACTGTATGTCCATATTCTAGCTTCGCGTCTGTATGGAATTGGTGACATCGTTCACAGCTGTCGAAGCTCAACATATCGTATGCACCACAAACATTTTCTGCTTGGTTATTAGGTAAGTCACTTTCACTCTCAGACTCATTCTCACTACCACCATCTGAAGAGGTGTCAATCAAAATGGCATTACTGGCTTTCATACGCTGCCGGCCAAGGCACTTATTACTATAATGGCCATAACAGGAACAAAAAAAACATTTGATTGCACGCCTGTATGCAGATCTTTTACTTTGCTGTTTCTTGATAACATTTTCAAGATGCGCCGGATAATTTGGCGATTTGTCACACATAGCATAGGTGTCATGTAAAAGGTGACAATGGATACATTTTTCCACTTTCCTCTCTTTCTTATCGTATTTCTGATAAGGTTTCCTATTACTTTGGTAGTTTTTAGTTTGGTCTTTGACAAAGGAAACTATTTCAGAGTCATTTGAGGTCTTAAACACATCTCTGTTAGAAGAAAAATATGCTGAGCCTTTTTTCTCAAATTGCTGGATGTTCTCAATGTCTGACTGCTGCAAAAATTTGGCAAAAGGAGAAGGTATGGTAGATATAACCTTGTCCATAGCAATTAAGTTTTTTAATCTATCAAAGTCTTTTCCTATGTTAGCTGCTTTCAGCCACCTGTCTAGTACACTCTGTACATTTGAAACATAATCAATAAAGGTTTCACTAGGTTTAGGTTTTAGATTTGAGAACTGAACTTGATACCCAGGGGCATCAAGTAAAAAGTGCTGCATAATCCTATCATGGATGTATTGATAGCTAGATCTAAGCTCTGTTGGTATAGTTTCTATTACTTTGAGGGGCTCACCACTGAGATTTTTTGTATAAATTGGGGCCCACATCTCTAGTGGAACTTGGTGGTATTTAAATTGATATTCTACATTCTCTGTCCATGCTGATATTGAGTCTTCTTTACAATATGGTTTGATAATATTTTTGTATTTATTGAACTTATTTTCCTCTTGTTGACTTCTTAGTTTAGTGGCAGAGATCTCTGAGTGTGACTCTACGTCCATGCTTTTCATTTTCAACTGTGTCTCTGATTCTACTTGAATCTGTTTTTCCTTTAGATCTAACTCCCTTTGTTTTATTTCCTTATCCTGTTGTAATTGTTGTTGCTTAACTTCCAATTCTTTTTGTTTTATCTCTTTATCATGTTCTAACTGTTGTTGTTTAACTGTCTTATCATGTTCTAGATGTTGTTTTTTAATTGTATTTGATGTTGTCTTTCTTCTTCTCTTTCTCGTGCGCGTTCATTTCTTTCAGCATCTTCTTTTCGTATGCGATCAGCTTTTTCAGCCTCTGTTGCTTCTTTAAATTTCTGATCTGCATATTGTTGTAGTTCTTTTCCTGTTAATTCTAGTTCTTTGCCTGCTTTTATGAAATCTGATAAAGTTGCCATCTTACTTTAGTACTTGGCTAACAGTGATAGGCAATGATGACTTTAATCAGTTATTTATCTTTGATATTTTATGTTTGTTCTTATCTGATCACTATCAGTTGTGCTTTCTGTTTATACCCTGCCCAGATTTATCTTGCAGAAAAACAGAGTATACAAATATGTCAATGCGTTACAGCTGAAAAAGAGATGCACTATTAATCAAATTGCATGCCAAAATATATAAGTGTACTCAGCTTTAACGTTCCCGAGGATCGGGGAACGGAACTCCGTTGCCACAGGTCACCTTGGTCCTTTAGGGTGGAGACACGTGTCGTTACCAGCAAACTATATTTGGTACACAGGGCCGTAATCAGGTGTAGTTCGCCCTTTGATATGCAGGGCCGTAGTAATCAGGCCTATTACACGATATGTTAACCCAGACCCCTATGGACAATGACTTAGACAATGACAGACAGATTCACGAACAACTAGAATATGTATTAAATAAATTAAATGTCAATGTCCTGTCTTTGCTCTATCAGTTATTGCCTTATGTTACTAATCTATTTAATTTCTGTACGTGTTGTGCAGGCAAGTATCATCTGCCAGGCCAAAAAATAGTTCCATCGTGACGGTAAACACAGAGAAAATATGACCAAAAATATGCATATCTGCTTTTAAAGAAATAAAAATAACATCATAATGTTTAAATAAATAAATATATTCCTTTAGTAGTTGAAATAAATAAATATTAAATGATATAACGTACCGATTCAGGCGGGCAGCCGTTTAGCAATTCTCTACACACTCGATTGCTGTATGCTAATGAGCCCAGACGACTGTTTGTCAATCATCTGACGTCACAGCACAGCGCGATGAAAAATCGATATTGTCGGCTGGCTTTGTATCGCTCCGCCGTGAATCATTTTTGGTACTCATTTCTCAATAAAAAGGTAAATATATAAATAAATATCAGAAAACAAGAATATTAATACTTACAGCTTTGATGAATACATACTTTGACTAAATAAATATTTCATAAACACAATTAAACAGTTTAATACGTCACGATAGGCACATTTCTAGCCTGCAAAATTTCTCTCGTCTGCACAAATCACCGTCACTACACAAATTAAACCCTAGTCTGAGCCTCGTGGACGAGTGGAGTAGCTTGAATATTACATTCAAGCTTCACTTCTGACAACCACAATTACCCTGGCCTGTCAACAACTTAACTGACAGGCATCATCGGGTACTTCTCACACACCCGTACAAGACAACTTGCAAGTCGTGTGGGAGGCAAAATGCATGGTCCATTTTATTGCCGTTGGCTCGCTTACAAGCGGTAAACAGTCGCTAATGCAATACACAATATATAGCCACAGAATTATCTAACACAAACTGCTAACCCTATGCTAACTCTATCTACTAGTGAACACAACACTCCTAACGTTATTCTAAACGATGTGAACGCCCCAAGTCCAGTCTCCCGTCTGCCGAACATCTCTCCCGTGGTTACACACCACGCGGGGGTGACCTTCTCCTTCGTGCGTGTTACCTCACATCGCACGCTGCTGGCAAAACGTGGCCTGTTGAGTGTCTACTCAACTGTGCTCTGGCTTCATGAGGTGTGGTGGTATCGTGATTAGAGTGCTAACTCTCTGCACACCGCCTGCGTGTATCATGAGGGAGTGGCTAACCTTCCACTCTTCCCTCATCTCCCCTGCTCTTGCCTCGGGCACCGCATCTCCTCCTGGCCCCTCCAGGATTGACCGCTCTCCCTGGCGGAGGGGATGTGGTCGAGTCTTTGACAGGCATGTGGTCAGTTCTAATGATGAAATTTGCGTTATGTAGATAATAATTAAGTTTCTGAAGAGCATAATGAATAGCGTAGGCCTCCTTCTCTATAGTCGACCATTTTCGCTGAGATTTGCTAAGTTTATGTGACAAAAAATAGATTGGTCTTTCATTTTTAACTCCTGGTATCCCCGATTCTTTTCCTTCATATGGTTGAACCAAACATGCTCCTATAGCATTATCTGAAGTATCTGTATACAATATTAGCTGTTTATTCAAATCTGGATGTGTCAATAGTGGCACTACTGTTAAGCTATTTTTTAAAAACTCAAACGCTTTTTGACATTCATCATCCCACTTAAATCTAGCGTATATGCCAGTCAGGTTAGTAATAGGCTCTGCTATTTTTGAGAAACTTGGAATAAAACGACGATAATACCCACATGTACCGATAAACACACGAACTTCTTTTACGTTAGTTGGAGGAGGTAGTTCTCTAATAACCTTTACCTTATCCTGATCTGGTTTAATTCCGTCCCTATTAATGATGTACCCCAAATACTTTGTTTCTGTTTTTAGAAATTCACATTTACTAAGTTTCAATTTAACATCATGTATTCTTAATCTGTCAAATACTAATTTTACATGTTTCAGGTGATCTTGTATATCTCCTGCTGTGTAGATCAAAATGTCATCTATGTATGCCAATGCAAACTTTTGCATGCCCTCCAATACCTGATTTATTAATAACATATAGTGAGAAGGCGCCGTACGTACTCCAAATGGCATTCGTAAAAATTCGTAAGAACCTGCGTGTGTACAAAAAGCACTCTTCTTTTGGGCATCTGGGGACATAGGTATACACCAAAATCCTGACCTTGCATCTAATGTAGTGAAGAAGGTAGACCCATTAAGTAAGCCTAAAGTATTGTCGATCACCGGCAATGGGTACGCTACATTTTTAGTGATTTTGTTCAACGCCCGGTAATCGCAGCAAAATCGATGTGAACCATCAGCCTTGGTCACAATGACGATCGGAGATGACCATTCTGATTTTGATCGTGTTATTATTCCTGCTTTCAGCATGTCTTCTATTGCTTTTTCGACAATTTCCCTATTCCTTAAGGGTGTTCTATACGGTTTTAAACTAATTGGTGGATGATCTCCAGTATCTATTTCCATCGTAACTGTTTTTGTTTTTCCCAATTCTAAGTCATTAATTGCAAAAACGTCTTGATTCTCTTTTATATTTCCTTATTTTCTGGTGGAGTTTTTAACTGTGCTAATAATTCTTGTTCTCTTGTTATTTTGTCTACTGAATGTATTTGAGATGTATGTCTTCTGAATGGATGGATCAATTCATCATTCTGCACGTTCCATTTTCTTTCGCGTCTATGTCTGTTATTAATTCTTTCCCTAGAAGTTTCTGAATAATTTATTCCCGGCATTTTTACTCTATCTGTTGCTAATATGCTATTAATATCATGTTCGACTTTAGCTATTACACATCCTCTGTACAATTTAATTTCTCTACCTGTGTTGTTAATAATCATTATTGGAAAAGTTAAGTTTTTATCTAATGTCATAATTCCATCTGGAACTTCTAAACCAGGTTCATCTATTATCTCCCTTTGTAACTCTGTTATTTTAACTGTATGTCCTACCAAATAATACGGATTTCTTTTCACTTTCGCCTGTATCAGATTAACCGTTTGTGGTTTTAAAGTCGTAGACATTTTAACTCTAACCAGTGCTGATATGTGCATGTCCTCTTCTAAATCTACATACACGTCCTTGAATTTTAATTTGTGCAGATCAAAAAAAAAGTCTTACACCGTTTTTTATTAAGAAATCCCTACCTATAAGCATGTTCCTATTTAACTCCTTCACTACATGAAAAAGATGTCTTACGTTGATCCCTCCTAATTTGAGATTTATTATTGTTTGCCCAACTACTTGTAAATTTTGTCCTGTAACAGAGTGTAGATTGTTATGACTCCTGAATATTTTGCAATTTCTCATTATTTTGTATAGAAAACTTTCTTTGATTACACTAACCTGAGCTCCCGAATCAATTAATGTACGAATTCTATACTTGCCTATCTCTATTATGCATGAACTGGGGTCCGTTTTATTTACTAAAAATTGTTTTATTTCACCCAGTTGAGAGCACTTTCTACTCGTCTTCCTATACCTGTCATTAAAATATTCTTTAAATCTTGGGACCTTATTATCTTCCCTCCTACCGCAGGTCCTATTCAATAGGTGGGACGCCGGTTTTCCTGCGTTCTTGGTCTTGTAAAGCTTCTGTGTCTGTCTTCAAAATTCCTATTTGATCTGTTATTGACATTTCTATTTTGTATATTCGGCTGAGCACGCCTGTTATCACAGAACCTAAGAACGTGTCCGCGTTGGCCACAACCCCAACAGACTATATTTGTATTACCCACTGTTTCTCTTATAGGATTTCTCATTTGTCTTCTTCTTTCATAATCATTTTCATTGCCTTCCTGCAACATCTGTATTCCTCTTTCTCTATTCCATCTGAACCTTGTTTGTCCTATTTCCATGGGCTCTTCAATCCTGTCTTCTCGACTAGTTCCTATTTCTCGTCCTACCCTCAATCTAAATCTTCTTCTCAAATTCTCCTCCTGTACAGCTATATCTACAGCTTGTGATAACCTCTCAGGGTTTTCTCTCATCAATTTAAATTTAAGTCCATCTGACTTTATACCATCTACAAAAATCCCGACCAACATCCGTTCTACTTCCTCCCCTCGTACGTTCTGTCCCAGGAATGCTTCCTCAGCTAGGTTGATCAATCTATCACTAAACAATTGTAGTTTCTCCAGTGTTTTGCTTGGATTGTCTTAACACTGAAAACGCGTGTTGGGGGTCCGTGATTTCAGCATACTTATGGGCTAAATCATCCTTGAATTGCTCCCATGTCTCATCCACCCTAGCCTCTAATTTTCTTCGAATATGATCAGAAACCGGTTCTGTCGTGGCCTGATAAGCAATTTTCATTTTTTCTTCATCTGATGCTGCCACCAAATATGCATGCTTCTCTATTGAAGTTATCCACTTCTTAAAGTCCTTCGCCTGTCCACTAAATTTTACAATCTCTGTTGCCATTCCTTGTTGTTTCATGACTGTGTTGAGTCTACCTATTGCCGTACCTACTCCAGTCAAAACTTGTGCTAATGAACCCTGTTCTTCTGCCATCTTAAAATATGCTGAAATATCAATTCATATAAGCAAACTCACAGTTATAACAATTTAGTTAATCAATATCACTAGATATATGATCGTATTTAAATTACATAAAAAACGTAAGCAACTGTTTTTTTCCTCTTGTAAATATTGAATGTTTGAATTAATCAATCAATTGTATCTAACAGTCAAAAGTCTCATTTTGGTTAAACCTTAATTAATTACCGTTAGATATATCGTCCCTTGATCCAACAGGAAAGTGAATCCACGTACGTCAGCTGAGAACTATATTTGCCAAGTGTAGGCTTCACGTATAAAACAAGCGTCTCGTGTTCTTCTACTCCATCAGCAAGAGGACAACTCTGGACTCTGTGTTATTTGAAGCTGCTTATATTTCTCCAAACGACGACGCAATTTCAGGTAGTTACATCATTCCTCGGACATCTCAGGCTTCTCTAGCGGGAGGAATGCTTCCACCTTCACCCATGGTTGGGCACACCAGACTTGCGCCTTCTTTTCACCCGATAACAGGGCACTTCTGGACGACTTGAAAACAGCTCTAGCTTGATGAAGCGACTTAATTAGGTCTCCTCTTCAGCAGGTCGGCAACCCAGTTTGCCCAACCACTTCCAAAGAGACCAAAGCAACCAAATCGCATTCTTCCTGACATCTCCATGTAATTTCAAGTTGGCTGGCTGTTTTACTTTTGAGATTTGAAAAAAATTTCTTTGATCTAGTAGGTAAGTGACCTTCAATCAGGCAAGGTCAATGAACGGCTGTAATAACGGCAGGTTAAACTTCACATCATTTTGATGACAATCAAGTTACTTCAGGTGGTTATGATGAGAAACAGCCCATTCTACTGACAACCAGGTTACAATGATGGCTCCATCCAGTAAATCTTGATACATATGGCTTCAAATCAACTAGCCCGAAAAATGCTTCATGTTGATTCTATTTTAAGTTGAAACTTTCAAGAAAAGTGGTCCGGTCTGGATCTTTTGATTCAAAAAATTTAGTAAAAGTTTATTTACTCATACCTTCTTGTCGCAGCAAGCTGATAAAAATTTCCCATGAAAGTTCTCTGCTGTGCTATGTTGTTTTTCAGTACTTCTCGTTATGTGTCCGCGACATCTAAGTTCAAAATCGAAATCCTGGTGTGCGGCGCCAAATCTATACTGTTACAGTACAGGTACAGGGACAATTATAACACGAGTCCCGATGGTATCTTCTAAAAAGCTTTATTGAACATAATAAGCCGATGAATATTACACAAATTATTTGGTATGATGTTCCCTTCTCCAGACCTTGGCTGTAACTAACTTCCCCAAAAACCCTACGTCACGGCTTGAGCATCCTTAGTAACGTTCTTATAGGATGCTCAACCGTGCCTAAACCTTGCACATCAAACCTATTACCAGAGATGGTACTCATTCTGTTACAGCAACATAAATAGAAAGACTGTTGTATAAAACAAAGCAAGGCAACATAAATAGAAAGACTGTTGTATAAAACAAAGCAAGGCAACATAAATAGAAAGACTACTGTACAAAACAATTCCAAGCAACATAATTAGACAGATTGTTGCATAAAACAATGCCAAGTAACATATATCAGAAAGACTGTTGTAAAAACAAAGCAAGGCAGCATAAATAGAAAGACTGCTGTATAAAACAAAGCAAGGCAACATAAATAGAAAGACTGTTGTACAAAACAATGTCAAGCAACACAAATTGTTGTATAAAACAACACCAACCTGCCAAAGAAGTCTGCCCACCATCCTGCCATCAAGCCACCAAGACAGCCACCAGCAGCAAATATGGACACAACGAGTGCGAACAGGTTGGTGGTCTTGCTCTCTGACATCCCCCAGCCATTTCTGGCATACTCAGTCTCATTCATGAACATCTTTATGCTCTGTAATTATTTCAAGCAAGGACAAGTTAGTCTGATGAGTATGAGCTGAAGAATCAACACCATTGCAGTCAAGACATTGCTACATGTGCTCTGTTCCCTTCCCAAGTAGTCAATGAAGAGTTCCATGCTGATAGTATCAGCAGACTTTTTTCTGTTCGTGTTTTAATGTTATTAAATTATCTAACTTCATGCTTTTCTTTACATCTGTTTGTGTTTTAATGTTATTAAATTGTCTAATTTCATGTTTTTCTTTACATCTGTTAGTGTTTTAATGTTATTAAATTGTCTAATTTCATGTTTTTCTTTACATATGTTTGTGTTTAATGTTATTACATTGTCTAATTTCATGTTTTTATTTACATCTGTTTGTGTTTTAATGTTATTAAATTGTCTAATTTCATGGTCTTCTTTACAGCTGTTTGTGTTGTTCCTGAGGATGATTTTTATATCAAAACATAAATTTGTTGTGTCGTAGTATACTTATTTTCATATTGTTATTTTTTGAGTATCATTATTGAATTTTTCCCCTGCATTTTACATTTGCCATAGTGGAGTTTGTGGTAAGGGACACTGTGTGTTTAGTATCCCTCACTTTTTTGCAAGTGTTACACATGCCTGTTTTTATTTCCTACTGGTAGTACCAGTGACAGCCTGATTAAATTACACCTGCACATTCTCATAAACTGAGCACTGTCCACATCCTCTGCTAACTCACTCCCTGCTGAATCAGCCTCTCCAGACATGGATCCTGTGTCTGCTTCTGCTTAGCTGTATATTTCACTCAGTCCCAGAGAGCCTTCACAATGTTAGCCATATTATACAGAAGCTTATCACCAAAGGCAGTAGCAGCCAGTCTATCAGCCTGCTCATTTCCTCATACAAACTCATGCCCTGAGCAGAAGATCCATAAGCTGAGTTGTGTTGGTTGAGTTGAGCTAAGAACCGACATCACTGCACTTAGTACATTCCCATACACGCTCCGTCTCCTCATTCAACAGCCAGCAAAGAGTCATACTATGAATCGTTCCCACCGCTATCTGACTGAAAGTTCTCCTTGTATTCCCTCTCAGTTTTGAGATTCTTCCAGAACCCCTGCCGATCCCCTACAATATCATTCTTCCCACATACGGATTCTCAATCTGTTCCCCCACCTTCTCCACCTTGTCCCACAGGCACACGACCACCTCTCCCTTGCCCATAGGTAACACCACCACCAAGAGGTGCATCCATCAATCAATCATGTGCCATGCCGGAAAGCGTGGGTGGTCATGATTCGCCATTTCACTCGATCACCAGAGTCGTGGATCAGCTCAGTGTTCCTGTCTCGTCCATGCCATGTGGCCAAGCCATCCAGGTATTTTCCTCTCGGTCTTCCTCTTGGTCTGTTCCCTTCGATCTTGCCAGCTGTCACTAAGTTCTCCAGTCCATTTCTTCTCATAACATGTCCAAAAAATTTTGACTGTCTACTTCTAATTTCTCTAATCAATCTACGATTTTCATTTGTCTCTTGTAGTACTTGGTCATTGGTTTTTCTATCTGTCCATGGTATTCTTTGCATTTTCCTCAGAAACCACATTTCTGCAGCCATCAGATGTTTTTCAGCTTGACTGCACATTGTCCAAGTTTCACATCCATACAAAAGAACAGGCTCTATGTATCCCCTCAACACTCTTTTTCTCGTTTCAATTGACATCATTTTATTGGTCAGAATGTTTTTCATCTTGCTAAAGGCTACTTTCGCAATGGCGATTCTTGTTCTAATCTCTTCAAGGCATCTGCCATCAGATGTTATGACTGTTCCGAGATAATTGAACCGATTCACTTGTTGAAGAATATTCCCATTTACTTGTATATTACATTGTGGTACTTCATTCTTCCTAGTGACGACCATAACCTGTGTCTTCCTACAATTTAATTCCAACCCCAGCTACTCACTGTGTACAACAACAGCGTCTACTAATTGTTGCAGATCCTGTGCATTGTCTGCAATCAATACTGTATCATCTGCATATCTAATGTTATTTATGTTTCGTCCTCCAATGCTGATTCCATTTAGGTCTTCTACATTTCTGAAAATATTTTCACTGTATAGGGAAAAAAGATCTGGAGACATTACACATCCCTGCCTAACACCTCTCTTAATAGGTTGATATTGTCCTACTTCATTATCAATCCTTATGGCAGCTTGTTGTTTCCAATATATGTTTTTTATAAGTCTAATGTCTTTCCCATCAATTTGTAGATCTGCAAGCATATCCACAATGTTGACATGTCTAACTCTATCAAAAGCCTTTGTGTAGTCAATAAAGCAAAGATGTATATCCTTGTTTACTTCTATAGCACGTTCAATAACTGTTCGCAGCATATACACAGCATTTACTGTACCCTTTCCTTCTACAAACCCACATTGTTCTTCCCCTATTTCAGGTTGTATTTTCTTCCTCACTCTTTGCATGATAATTCGTAACAAAATCTTTGTGATGTGACTCATTATACTAATTGTTCTATGTTGATCACATTCTAAGGTTCCTGATTTCTTTGGGATTGCAATAAATACAGAATTACATAATTCAGAAGGTATATCTCCAGTATTATAATGTGTTCAGCAGTCTAGTGACTTGCTCTAGTCCAAATTCTTCTAAAGCTTTAATCATTTCTGTTGTGATGTTATCTGCACCGGGGGCCTTGCCAGCTTTCATATGCTTAAGAACATTTTGAACCTCCATCTTTAAAATTTCTGGTCCTTCATTATTAAATCTAATAGCGTACTGTTCCTCTCTGTTATCATTATACAGGTCTTTCACATAATCTGTCCATACATGTAGAATCTGATCTTTTTCTATTATGATTTTGCCATCTTTAGTTTTTAGACAGCCTGTTGATGTACTTGTTCTTTTATTAGTAAGTTCCTGAATTCTTTTGTGCACTAATTTGGTATTTTGACTGTTGTGTTGTTTTTCAATTTCTAAGCACTTTTCCTCAAGCCATGATTCTTTTGCCTTCCTACATAATATTCTGACTTGTCTGTGAATTTCTTCATATTTGGCAGGATTATTTTTGTTGAGTCTTCTTGTTTCCATAAATATAAAATTTCCTCAGTCATCCATTTATTACGACCCACCTTCTTTAATTTTGGAATAGTTGTTTCTGCAGCCACATTGATTGAATTCTTTAACATTTCCCATTGATCATCCACATCCTGGAATAGGATCTCTAGATCAGACAATATTTCAATTCTGTTCTGTACTTCTATGTTGAATTTGTTTTGTATTTCCTTGTCATTACTCAATGTACACAAGTCATATTTAGTGTTTCCTGTTATATACTTGACTTTCTTCAACTTTATCCTCAATGTTCCTGTGAGTAATCTGTGGTCACTATAACAATCAGCACTGGGAACTGTTTTTGCTACTGTTAGCGCGTTTCTAAATCTTCTGCTAATGAGAATGTAGTCAATCTGGTTTCTAATCCTGCTATCAGGACTCCTCCAGGTCCATAATCTTCTAGGGTGTTGCTTGAACCAGGTGTTTCCTACAATCATTTCCTGTTCTTTTGCCCACTCTACTAGTCTTTATCCTCTTTCATCCATACAATTCTCAAATTCGAAAAAACATTCGCAAATTCTCAAATTCGCAAAAAATCCATACAATTCTCACAATCTGTGACCTCTGAAGAGAGAATAGCCATTCCACACAAAATGTTGCTTTCTCCACCTTACTTAGCATACTCCTAGATATGTGATAAGCTCTTGACCATCATCTGATCAAGCCATGTGCACCACTCCACTCAGAATATAACAGTTTATATTTTATGTAGCAAGCCCTATAAGTCCGTTGCAAGCACAACATGTCAGGCTGTAGCCACCAGAAAGCTACTGCTAATATCTGATTAGTATAATTAGTTGGTATAAATGCAATGACTATGGGAAAAACAAAGTATATAGCTGCTTATCAAATCTCTGTGAAAGCTCTGTTACACAGGATGCTCCAGGAAGACATCCAGACATTTCTGGCACACTTGGTGTCATTCATGAACACCTTTTTTTTAAATGTTGCATATCCTTTACAGGACGTTGCAGTCAGCACCAGCATTTTTCAGCTGCTGTTGATGTACAAGGCAAGTTTTACGTTCAGTAGTTTGCCACTGCTTTATGAATGACCGGCTCCCATACCAACACGTTATAACACAATGCAACAAGGTCTGCTGCACAAATCGGTCGCAGCTGAGTTTCGAACGCCTGGTAAGTGGCTCACGAACCGCGTTTGCAAGCCTTTAGCCTTTGGCACCTTTAGGCTCTGTAATTATTTCAAGCATGGACAAGTTAGCCTAATGTGTACGAGTTCAAGAATCAACATCGCTGCACATGGACATTGCCACTCTACTTTAGTAGCCAAGAAAGAGTTCCCTTGTTGATGTAATGCATTCACCAAGCCATCCAGGTATTTACTTTCGTGCCTTCCACTTGTTCTTTTCCCCTTGATCTTGCCAGTTGTCACCAAGCTCTCCAACTTATTTCTTCTCATAAGATGACCAAAAATTGACTGTCTACGTCTAATTTCATTAATCGGTTTACGATTTTCATTTTTTTATTGTAGGTCTTGGTCATTGGTTTTTCTGTCTGTCCATGGTATTCTTTGCATTTTCCTCAGAAACCACATTTCCACAGCCATCAGATGTTTTTCAGCTTGTCTGTTCATTGTCCAAGCTTCACATCCATACAAAAGTACAGATTCTACGTAGCATCTCAACGCTTTTTCTCGTTGCAAATGACGTCTTTTTATTGGCAGGATTAAATGACCTCCTGCACTTTCCTCTCTGTGTTGAGCATCATCCAGACCCACTGCTCACCCTCCACTGATTCAACCTCTCTCCACTGGACTTGTGGATCTGCTGTCCGTTTTACTGCACTGTGTTCACGATCCAAGAAAAGTCCTACCACATCAGCTTTTTCAAAAATGTTGCTCACCACCCAAAGGAAGCAGATGCAGCCAGTCTATCAGCATGTTCATTTCCTCGCACACCCGCATGCCCTAGACAGAGAATCCTCTTTATCTTCACCTTGTTGAGTGATACAAGCCACTTCATGCGGAACATACCAGCTTCTATTTTACATAGCGTGCTCCTTGAGTCTGTTGCAAACACAAAATGTCAGGCCGTATTACTTTCCAGCCATCGGAGCACCACTGTTAGCTTTCTGGTATCAATGCAATGAATATGAGAAAACCTCAGTTTACAACTAATTATCAAAGTTCTGCAAATGTTCCAATTTACAGGATGTTTCAGAAAGAGTATCAGTATCCTGAAAGTGTATAGTTTTAGGAATTGCAAACTTTATCAGTGGTTCTCAAACAGGGAGACATTCCAGGGTTTAGAAGATTAGAGAGGGAAGAGATCCAGTAGGCCCTGATGACAGTGATGTTCCCACAAAGGATCTGCTACATGGTGACCCTGAGTGCTACTTACAGATTCTGGAGAGTTGATCACGCCTGTGTTGTAACCAAACTGAAAAGAGCCCAGAACAGCTCCAAATGCAGCCAGACACAGGCGTGCAGTGATTTCCTGAAATAAAATAAAAAATTACTTTAAAAATACATAAATTATGATAATATAACAAAATGGTTGTTGATTATTATATAAATATCTAGGAAGTATGATCTTTGAAGATGGCAGAATAGACATAGAAATCAAAATCAGACATCAAATCGCAATTCCACTTTTATATCAACTACCACCCATACTGAAACAATCAAATATACCTACATTCACAAAATGAAGGGTAATAAATAGCATATTCACACCAACCTACGCTACCAAAATCACACTTATGCAAAATCAACATCTGCGACATGGGATACTTGAGAAGCGTTGCCGACTTAACTATCTGAGACTGAGAAAGAAATGATGTTATCAGACAGACAGTGGGATCATCACCTTGTGCCACATATATTGAAAGGCAGAAGATCAAATGGTTTGGCCATCTCGTTAGAATGCAACACCATCAACTACCAGCACTGACTCTACATCAAAGAACATCCGATATAAGAGCAAGACGATGCTGGAGAAGGGAAAATTTATTGACGCCATCAAAGACATTGTACAATCACACGGAATGACACTATTCAGTGCCACCAATTGGGCGCTGGAATGTTAACAATTCCTTCTTACCTTGCTTGACGGCAAGTCAGTTTTACTTATCAACAGATATTGATTTGAATCGACTTATGCACGTCTAAAAACTGTCACATCATTTTGTTATTACAGATATGCTACCTACACTGCTTTCTGTATTCCTGTATTCTTGAGTGTTAAAACAAAACACTTCTTCCTATCACATGTTGATTCAATAAATCCATGTTTCCATGTGATCTCTTCATAACCTGTAATATTCAATCCCATTTTGGCACTTAGGTTGCCCATTAAAATTCTGATTTTCATATTTCTTTTATTGCCTACAGAACTTTGAAGTTTTGTGTAAATCTCCTCCTTAATTAATTTATCATTATCATTTACTTTTGCATAACAGTGAATTACAATCATGTCTACTTTCTTTTTTTTTTGGT
This sequence comes from Cepaea nemoralis, assembly GCA_014155875.1. Classification (NCBI taxonomy): domain Eukaryota; kingdom Metazoa; phylum Mollusca; class Gastropoda; order Stylommatophora; family Helicidae; genus Cepaea; species Cepaea nemoralis. The sequence goes on from JACEFZ010026778.1 coordinate 117,967, forward strand.
AGTTCTAAATGTTGCTGCTATTATTCTAAATCTCACTGTTCCTGGCTCTCTTAGTGCTTTCTCTGCCTCAATCAATCAATCAATCATGTGCCATGCTGGAATGCATGGGCGGTCATGACTCGCCATTTCACTCCATCACCTGAGTTGTGGATCAGCACAGTGTTCCTGTCTCGACCATGCCATGTGGCCAAGCCATCCAGGTATTTACTTCTCAGTCTTCCCCTTGGTCTGTTCCCTTCGATCTTGCCAGTTGTCACTAAGTTCTCCAATCCATTTCTTCTCATAACATATCCAAAAAATTGTGACTGTCTACGTCTAATTTCTCTAATCAATTTACGATGTTCATTTGTCTCCTGTAGTTCTTGGTCATTGGTTTTTCTGTCAGTCCATGGTATTCTTTGCATTTTCCTCAGAAACCACATTTCTGCAGCCTATTTAGATAATATTAGTCACTCTTTCACTGTGAGTGGCATTTTCCTCTGTAGGGCCCAAAACAGCACTGTTTCACCTGTGTTTAGAAACTTTTTTGCCTGCTTTATTCCATATTGTACTGCATAATCCCAAAATGCTAATCATATAATATTTCATTTACCCTACCACTTGTGCCGTCTTTCCCAATTCATACATCCTCGTAAAGTACCCTGCTAAGTGTGTGGGCGATCATGCTTTTCCACATCTTGCAATCTCTAACCACATATATCAGTTTGAATACGAAGACACAGACAAAAGATTGTACGATTTATTGCCTGGCATATTTCGCTGCGTCTCGTCAGGTACATACTGCAGAATTCACACAACATAAAGTAAAATAACTAGATAAATCCTTCAAGCTGAAATATACGCATGTTCACATAGTAATGTCAATTGTCTACAATGGTAATTTTAACCCTTTACCGGGCAAAACGCCCGGAAACGTTTTTACCCCGGCAGGGGCCACCCGTCCGAAGTGTCCGTGACTATTATGTACTGTAAAAACGCGATCTCACGACTTCCCAATTGTCTACTTTTAGTTTCGCCGATAGCTTGACAACGTGGCCGCCATTCGCAAGCGTGTACTTTGAGTTTTAACAGGTTCTCTAAATAGTTTTTGGGGGTTTTACGCTTTGTATTTCAAATGGATTTCGACGATTCTTCAAGTGATAGTGTAGATTTCACTGGGTTCAATTTAAGTGACATTGAAAGGCACAAAGTTGATTATTAATCGGAACTAGATATCAGTGATCAGCGTTACTTTGCGTTAGCAGTCGTGAGTCGGACTTTAAAGAAAGTGATTATGATTCTGAAAATGCGTTTGTAAATTGCTGTATAGATGACTGACAATGACAAACAATATGTTGTGTTTTGTAAATATTTGTGTTCATGTGTGGATAAGCGGCAGCATTCACATGAGTAAAATATTCTGCATGATTTTCCCTCCATTTTGCTGTTTATTTGACTAAAATCTGTTGACTAACAACTTATATGTCTTAGTGTTACTAATGTAACCCAAAATTTTACCGAACCTCAAAATTCTTCTTGCCCGTTCAGGGCTACAAAACAGACAAACGTCTGTCTGGTAAATGGTTAAACTGACTAACATGTCTTTTTGTTTGCACAAATCTGGCCTATGTAGATTAATTATTATGGCTTCTGCAAACTTTAACAACCGACTATTTTGTGTGTTAAACAACACGCAAAAGGCACTGTCACTATCAATCACATGGCCGTATTCCAACACATGCCTAGCAATTGATGAAGCAAGGAGTTTCCTTCCTAGGCTTCCATCGCTTGTGTGTACTTGTCAATCCATTGAGGAATGTGTTCAGCCACTCTGTTGTTCAACTGCCACTCTGTTCTGTTCTATATCTTCTGCTCTATATCAGTTTGTATGCTGACGCCTTTCCATACTATGACAAAAGGCTATTATGGATCTCTCCTTCATCTCCGTTTCCAAACATCTTTCCAGTTGTCACAATCTTTCCAGTTGTCACAATATGTTCCAGTTTTGCTCTTCTCATGATGTGATCATAAATTTTTCTCTCTTTTTTTGCGCTCACTAGTTTTGAACTCAAGCGTAGTCTACACACACTATTTATAGTAGTGATGGACTGAATTTTGTGTGTGGATTAGTTTTTCCTATTAACAGTGTCCCTCAGCCATCAGGTGAACCCACTCTGACTTCAGAGGTACTTGTAATTTACGTCCCAAAGTCAAGGATGACAGGTCAACATTTTAGTCCAGCTGTCCGGTGTAGGGGTTGAACCGCTTACCTCGGCATCAGCACAACGGATGTTTAAGAACACGTGTTCATACTCATTCGGCCATGCGGACCTGCGGCCATAAAATGATTACTGCCTCTTTCTTATGTCTGTGATATGTTGTTTTTGTGTTTTAGTCTCTTTCAAAATGTTTAGACTTTTCACTGTGGCTGTCCAAGGAATTTTCAGCATTCTTCTGTAACACAATATATGTGAGGCCTTGAAGGATTGTATTTCGCTTGTTTAATAATTGTAGAGGATAAACATCCATGTTAGAACTGGTTCTTTGTGACATGCAAATATTCTGTTTCTAATTAACATTCATCTGTTAGAACTGGTTCTATGTGAAATGCAAGAGTTATGTTTCTAATGTTAGAACTGGTTCTATGTGACATGCAAGAATTCTGTTTCTAATTAACATCCATATGTTAGAACTGGTTCTATGTGACATGCAAGAATTCTGTTTCTAATTAACATCCATAGTTAGAACTGGTTCTATGAGACATGCAAAAATTATGTTTCTACTTAACATCCATGTTAGAACTGGTTCCATGTATAATGCAAGAATTGTTTCTACGAGGGGAAGTCAATAAGTAAGTCACAAATGGTTGTAGAAAAATAACTAAATATGATAACAACATGAAACCAGTTTATTTTTATACATACATTGTTCCTTTATGTCTCAACATAATTTCCCCAAACATTGATGCACTTATCCCATCATTTTATCAGTCCTCCCTAACCCGCTGTATAAAACCGCGTGCTCTGTTTCCTACAAACCACATTTTCACTTCACATTCAACTTCGGCGTCATTCGCGAAATGTCTCCCGCCAAGGTGGGTTTTCAGTGGACCAAAAAGGTGGAAATCGCTAGGGGCTAAGTCAGGGCTCTTGTTCTCTGTGTAAGGTGGTAAGGTGTTCTCAAGTGTAAGGTGGATGTTCCAGAACTTCCCACCTTATTTGGAATGACGCCAAAGTGCCAAAACATACACAGATGTAATCATATGTAATGACACTAAGGACAAAATGTATAAGATACCACTCAAGTGCTAAATGACTTGTATGTAACAACTTTTGCAATAAATGAATTCTTTATAACCAGCTGGTATGAAGCATATAGCAATTACATTGCACTCAAACATACAAACACACTGCTAGAAAATGACCATAAATAATTGAAAAATTATCAGATTGCACTCAAATTAGTAAACAGAAAAGAATGCTATTGAAATCACTGTGTGCACACCAGCTTGCATGCTGATTATATATACAGTGTCGAGACCTCAATTAGTGTATCCTAGCAACCTGCATACAATCTGGATTTGTTTATACAGCTGACTCAGGCTGAGAGCAAAGCCACAAGAGAAACTGCTAGCAAATTAATTACATGATCTGCTCTCTTTATGACAGGATACTAAGATCAGTGTCAAGATAACTTTCTGATTAGTGAACTGGCTTACTGATACAATAACAGGAAGGTTCTTATCCTAAAAGTGACATAATAAAATAATATAAATAGAAAAATATGGAACATATGGTAATACATACACTGGCACCTTGCCGTCTTAAGAAACAACAGTTTGTTACATTGTGCTTTAAAAAAAAGGCATAATTATAACATGGTACTGGATGGAGTTATACCTTTCCATTGCAAAAAGCCTGGGCTGAATTGTAGAGACCATGTGTTGCCCATGCAGCATGATCCCTCTCTCAATCTGCCTAGCTTACTCCAGAGGAAAGGTAACACTAAAACATCTGGAAAAAGACAAGCTGCAGAAGCAGCCAGATCAGCAAAGCAAAGGTCTAACTGCCCACTTGTCTGAGCCTTGATTCTCAACTAGTTGCCAACCAAGGCTTAGGGCTAGGTCTACCCTGCCATGACATTTAGTTTTAGGCTGCATTTCCTCTCACCACGATAAGTCTTGTACCCTGCCAATTGCACTCCTCCGCCCGAAGCCAGCTGGCAGGGCACTTGATGATGATAAGAGGCAAACTATAAGCCTTGGTCAGGAATTGGTCTAGAATCAAAGCCCCGACAGGTGGACAGTTAAAGCATTGTATTGCTGATCCGGCAGCTTCTGCAGCTTGTCTTGTTCCAGATATATTGATGTTACCTTTCCTCTGTAGTAAACTAGGCAGATCAAGGGAGGGATATTGCTGCATGGGCAACACATGGTCTCTAAATTCAGACCAGACTTTGTGTTATGAGAAGCATATCTCCATTTTACAAACTATCGTCTGTCAAGACAGCCATCCACCCAGTCAGTCAGTCAGTCACTCAGGGAGTCAGTCAGCTAGTCAAGAGACAAACAATGTTCTTTGATCACATAATGATAATGAGAAGAGAAGCACTGGGTATTATGATGACTGGAAAGATCACTGCTAGAAAAGGCAGATACAGACCGAGAAAAATAAAGCTGGATGTAACTGGGATGATGGCATGGAGAAATAGCAACAGAATAGATCCAGAAGACATGCTATTGAAATCACAAGAACTGAGAGTTTAAGCCAGCAGGGATGGCACATGATGATTATAATGATCTGTTATGTATATAAGTAGCAGTGCCCTAGATTACGTGGAGGCCTAAAAGCTTCAAATATAGATCTACTGTCATCTTGCTGGAAACAGAATAATGATCATCGCTATAGAATGCTTCATGGCTCCATTGGTTTCCATACACATGTAATGGAACTGTCAGACTTTTCGTAATCAACTTGGTTGGCTCATGCAAAACAGCCATTTATCGATACACCCTAGATTGCTTTCCAAAATGTTGCCAGAGTTCCACTCATCTGCATAGTTCAGTTGCAATGTTTACCTAATACTTCCTCTCTAGGCAATACTCACAGCTGTGACAATTGTTTCAAACACCCTTGCTGATTGTTTAAGCAATCATTGTCACAGTAAAGGAAGGATGGTAGGATGGAGACTGGGACATATAGGAAAGATGGAAAGAGAGAAAATAAATACTGAAGATTCAGCTACGTTACTTTCTCACATTAAGTTATTACTGGTTTCTATATTCTTCAGAATGTGAAAAACTGAAATATATCGTGAGTGAAGGAATACAAATTGCTCTGTGTTGTACACAACACATTCTCATCAGAAGCATTAGCCAGGGCTAAGATCAGTGAAGTCAGCACATGGTGTAATGACTGGGACATCATGCTGACAATGTCATGAATGTGATCTACCTTGTCCATGGGTAATCTACCACCAAGAGGTGCATCCCCTGCCAGCCTATCAGCCTGTTCATTCCCCCACACTCCAGCATGGCCAGGGCAAAAAATTCATACAATTCTCTCACAATATGTGACCTCTGAAGAGAGGATAGCCATTCCACACGAAATGTTCCTTTCTCCACCTTACTTAGCTGATTCCTAGATCCATGATAACCTGGGAAGGTTAACCTGGTCAACAAATGCCCGCAGAAGTCAGATGTGTCAGCCTAACGGCACAAGAATGCAGCTCTGCTGTAAACAGGCACAACGCAATCACATCCGGAAACAAACAAAAAACTCCGGATGAGCGCAGCAGAAGAAGAAGAAGATCCATGATAAGCTCTTGACCACCATCTTATCAAGCCATGTGCGCCACTCCACTCAGAATATAAGTTTCTATTTTATGTAGCATGCATTAAAAGTCTGTTACAAACACAACATGTCAGGCTGTAGCCACCAGAAAGCTACCACTAATATAATAATAATATAATAATTAGTTGGTATAAGTGCATATGACTATGAGAAAACCAAAGTATATAATATAGCTGCTTATCAAATCTCTGTGAATCCTTTCTTTTGTAGCTTCACCAGACATGCTCTCTGGCCTGTTGGTATTTCTTGAGTCTCCTAGACTCTGTTAACTTGTTACTTTCCATTCTTCTGTTATCCTGTATAAATTTACATTTATTCATATTGCTTTATGTACTCTACCAGCTCTGTAGTGAAGGGTTTATCAGAACTAAACATCCTTTGTAGCTTAGATATGTAGTATAGTTTAGATATGTATAATAGTTTAGACATGTAGAATAGTTTAGATATGTAGTATAGTTTAGATATGTAGTATAGCTTAGATGTGTAGAATAGGTTAGATATATATTATAGTTTAGATATGTAGTATAGTTTAGATATGTACTAGTTTAGACATGTAATATAGTTTAGAAATGTAGTATAGTTTAGACATGTAGAATAGTTTAGACATGTAGTATAGTTTAGACATGTAGAATAGTTTAGACTTGTAGTATAGTTTAGACATGTAGAATAGTTTAGACATGTAGAATAGTTTAGACATGTAGTATAGTTTAGGCATATAGTATAGTTTTGACATGCAGTATAGTTTAGACATGTAATATAGTTTAGACATGTAGTATAGTTTAGACATGTAGCATAGTTTAGACATGTAGCATAGTTTAGACATGTAGTACAGTTTAGATATGTACTATAGTTTAGATATGTACTATAGTTTAGACATGTACTATAGTTTAGACATGTAGTATAGTTTAGACATGTAGTATAGTTTAGACATCTAGTATAGTTTAGACATGTAGTATAGTTTAGACATGTAGTATAGTTTAGACATGTAGTATAGTTAAGACATGTAGTATAGTTTAGACATGTAGTATAGTTTAGACATGTAGTATAGTTTAGACATATTTTATAGTTTAGACATATTTTATAGTTTAGCTATGTAGCCTAGTTTAGACGTGTAGTATAATTTAGACATGTAGTATAGTTTAGACATGTAGCATAGTTTAGACATGTAGCATAGTTTAGACATGTAGTATAGTTTAGACATGTTATATAGTTTAGGTATGTTGTAGTGAAGAGGATCTCCATCGCCATGCCTGATACAACTCACTGTCATCATTGCGTGACCTGCCAATTTGATGTAGGTGTTCAGATATCTCCATAGACTTAGGTTAGTGGTGTTCAGGATCAGTTTTGTTGGTGTTCTTCCTCCACTATCTGAGGCCATCCGGTGTCATTTCTCTTGGTCTGTCACTGCCTCCTCTGCTGCTGCCTCCTCTACCCCTGATATTTCCAGTCATAATGATATTCTCCAATGCCTCACTTCTCGTAACATGACCAAAGAACATTATTTCCCTCTTTCTTATAGTTGTTTATAATGTTCTACTTCCATTAGTCTTTTCCAGGCACTCGTCGTTAACTGCTCTGGCAGTCCAAGGTATTTTCAACATTTGTCTCATAAACCGCATCTCTGATGCTTCCAAGCTATTTCTAATTTGTATGTTCACATTCCAAGATTCACTGCAATACAGCAATACAGGTTCTTCTTCTTCTGCTATGTTCATCTGGAGAGTTTTTCGGACGTTGTGCCTGTTTACAACAGAGATGCGTTCTTGCGCCATTAGGGCAAAACATGTTCTATAGCATTTCAGCACTTTCTTCCTGAATTTTAATACCAGTGACTGGTCTGCTGCATACTCATGTGAGCTGTGGTAGCGTAGTAACAAGACACTCACCTGCCGGCCTAGAAGTCATGGATTCAATCTGCATCAGGGCAAGGTTTGAATTATTCAAATGGACCTGGGCTCCCATGTCCACCAAGCCTACAATGGGTGCCAGGAAATGTCTTGTGAATTAAAGACGGCCAGTGTAATACTGACCATATCAGTGACCTGGTCTATAAAAGTATTGGTTTAGCATCATATACCCATGCCTTAAGTGAGGTCGGTGTGATACTGACCATATCAGTGACCTGGTCTATAAAAGTATTGGTTTAGCATCATATACCCACGCTTTAAGTGAGGTCAGTGACCATATCAGTGACCTGGTCTTGGTTTAGCACCATATACCCACGCCTTAAGTGAGCTCAGTGTGATACTGACCATATCAGTGACCTGGTCTTGGTTTAGCACATATACCCACGCCTTAAGTGAGGTCAGTGTGATACTGACCATATCAGTGACCTGGTCTATAAAAGTATGGCTCTAGCACCGTATGTCCAGTGCAACGTAAGGCACGTAAGAGGGTCCTTGACTTTACGTATATACATACCCTCATACAGCATGCTGTAACTGCTCAATAGTCATTTCAACACTACATGTGTGCTAGATTCTGCAGGAACGGGCGAACTATGGCCCTCTTAAAGAGAACAAGCACTTGAAAGAACTCCAGCTCAGGGTGTAATACACCACAGCAAACATAATCCACTACATGAGGCGGGACTGTTATCTATATAAGCACATACAGGAATCTTGTTACTGCCATGAATGCATGCCTTAAATAAACACAGCAAAGCTATCTGTTTACTGAAGAACTGAACATAAAATTTACAAAGAAACAGATAGTGTGGGAAGTTTAAAAAGTGAATCAGACTGGTAAAATAGAAGAAAAGAAGGGTAAAGGCTGTATATGTGTAGAAATAATTCTGGCCATTAAGAACAAATTTCCATTTGGGTGTGAAATGTAAGCCAATAAATAGCATGAGGTGTGGCAGCACATGCCTTCCTCACCAGGCCCTCCATCATCTTAGACTATCAATTCTACCGGGGGATGCGTGGTCTCGAGGTATGGTGTCCGCCTCGAGTGCTGGAGGTCCCAGGTTCAAGCCCCGCTGATGACCGGGATTTTTTTCTCGTGGACTTCTAGTAATAAGATTTCCCCTGGTCTCTGGGTAGTGAGATCGGACGCCCGTGTGTATTGTTGCGCACGTAAAATATCCCTTGGCAGTTGGAAATCGAAAAAGAGTAGCCTAACGGCGATGCCCGGGCAAAATTTCGAGTTAAAAATCTACCCAAAGTATTTCAGGATTCTCGCCGGTGCTACAGAGTTCATGCACTGAGCTGAGTTTCTCCAGACTCAGGTTTGAGTTAGGAGGAGAACAGAGCACTTATGGTTTGCACCCATGTGCTGTGATGTTGATCCATCAACTATACTAAACTAAACTATCAATTCTATAGATGCTATTCCTCCATGCTCTGCATCATCTTAGATTATCAATTCCCCCGGGAAGGTTAACCCGGTCAACAAATGCCCGCAGAAGTCGGATTTGTCGGCGTAATGGCGCAAGAATGCAGCTCTGCTGTAAACAGGCACAACGCAATCATGTCCGGAAAAAAATTCTGGATGAATGCAGCAGAAGAAGAAGAAGAACAAGAAGAAGAAGAAGAAGAAGAAGAAGAAGAAGAAGAAGAAGAAGAAGAAGAAGAAGAAGAAGAAGAAGAAGAAGAAGAAGAAAAAGAAAGAAAAAGAAAGAAGAAGAAGAAGAAGAAGAAGAAGAAGAAGAAGAAGAAGAAGAAGAAGAAGAAGAAGAAGAAGAAGAAGAAGAAGAAGAAGAAGAAGAAGAAGAAAGAAGAAGAAAGAAGAAGAAGAAGAAGAAGAAGAAGAAGAAGAAGAAGAAGAGAAGAAGAAGAAGAAGAAGAAGAAGAAGAAGAAGAAGAAGAAGAAGAAGAAGAAGAAGAAGATTATCAATTCTATAGATGTCATTCTTCCATGCCCTCCATCATCTGACACTATCAATTCTATATATGTCATTCATTCATGCCCTCCATCATCTTAGATCAGTGGTTCTCAACCTTTTTTGGCCTGTGCCCCCCTTCACCATATTTTCAGAATGCCATTCCCCTCCCCCCCCCCCCCTCCTATCAAAAATTTGGCCCGTGCCCCCCTTCACTGTATTTTCAGAACGTCATCCTCCCCCCCCCCCCCCCCACCCTTTCATATTTCCTATCTAAAAATCCCCCCACCCCTACACAGTATACGTAAAAGTGGAAGGCAAATGTAATAGCATATACTAAAACAAGTCTAGACATTCACATAAAACATGATTTGTGGGTCCACTTACTTTATAAAATGAATTTTAGAAGGATGAGACATACATAACTGTAAAGTATGAAGGGAAAAACAATATCACGTAATTGGTTCTTGTATTAACACGATCTTGAAATGGTCTTCATTCCCCCCCCCCCCCTGGAAACCCTAAAATTCCCCCCTGGGGGGGGGGGGGGGGAATTCTTCACCGGTTGAGAACCACTGTCTTAGATTATCAATTATGTAGATGCCATTCCTCCATGCCTTCCATAATCTTAGACTATCAGACTATCAATTCTATATATGTCATTCCTCCATGCCCTGCACCATCTTAGACTATCAATTCTATAGATGCCATTCCTCCATGCCTTCCATCATCTTAGACTATCAATTCTATAGGTGCCATTCCTCCATGCCTTCCATCATCTTAGACTATCAATTCTATAGGTGCCATTCCTCCATGCCCTCCATCATCTTAGACTATCAATTCTATAGATGCTATTCCTCTACGCCCTCCATCATCTGACACTATCAATTCTATACATGCCATTCTTCCATTCCTCCATCATCTTAGACTATCAATTCTATAGATGCCATTCCCCCATGCCCTCCATCATCTTAGACTATCAATTCTATAGATGCCATTCCCCCATGCCCTCCATCATCTTAGACTATCAATTCTATAGATGCCATTTCCCCATGCCCTCCATCATCTTAGACTATCAATTCTATAGATGCCATTCCCCCATGCCCTCCATCATCTTAGACTATCAATTCTATAGATGCCATTCCCCCATGCCCTCCATCATCTTAGACTATCAATTCTATAGATGCCATTCCCCCATGCCCTCCATCATCTTAGACTATCAATTCTATAGATGCCATTCTTCCATTCCTCCATCATCTTAGACTATCAATTCTATAGATGCCATTCCCCCATGCCCTCCATCATCTTAGACTATCAATTCTATAGATGCCATTCCCTCCATCATCTTAGACTATCAATTCTATAGGTGCCATTCCCCCATGCCCTCCATCATCTTAGACTATCAATTCTATAGATGCCATTCTTCCATTCCTCCATATCTTAGACTATCAATTCTATAGATGCCATTCCCCCATGCCCTCCATCATCTTAGACTATCAATTCTATAGATGCCATTCCCCCATGCCCTCCATCATCTTTTTCTATCAATTCTATAGATGCCATTCTTCCATTCCTCCATATCTTAGACTATCAATTCTATAGATACCATTCCCCCATGCCCTCCATCATCTTAGACTATCAATTCTATAGATGCCATTCCCCCATGCCCTCCATCATCTTAGACTATCAATTCTATAGATGCCATTCTTCCATTCCTCCATCATCTTAGACTATCAATTCTATAGATGCCATTCTTCCATTCCTCCATCATCTTAGATTATCAATTCTATAGATGCCATTCCCCCATGCCCTCCATCATCTTAGACTATCAATTATATAGGTGCCATTCCCCCATGCCCTCCATCATCTTAGACTATCAATTCTATAGATGCCATTCCTGCATGCCCTCCATCATCTTAGACTATCAATTCTATAGGTGCCATTCCCCCATGCCCTCCATCATCTTAGACTATCAATTCTATAGATGCCATTCCCCCATGCCCTCCATCATCTTAGACTATCAATTCTATAGGTGCCATTCCCCCATGCCCTCCATCATCTTAGACTATCAATTATATAGGTGCCATTCCCCCATGCCCTCCATCATCTTAGACTATCAATTCTATAGATGCCATTCTTCCATTCCTCCATCATCTTAGACTATCAATTCTATAGATGCCATTCCCCCATGCCCTCCATCATCTTAGACTATCAATTCTATAGATGCCATTCTTCCATTCCTCCATCATCTTAGACTATCAATTCTATAGATGCCATTCCCCCATGCCCTCCATCATCTTAGACTATCAATTCTATAGGTGCCATTCCTCCATGCCCTCCATCATCTTAGACTATCAATTCTATAGATGCCATTCCTCCATGCCCTCCATCATCTTAGACTACCAATTCTATACATGCCATTCCTCTATACTCTCCATCATCTTAGACTATCAATTCTATAGATGCCATTCCTCCATAATCTTAGACTATTAATTCTGTAGATGTCATTCCTCCATGCCCGCCTCATCTTAGACTATCAGATTGCCTTCCCAGGCTTTGGGCTCCACCTGTCAACATTTTCTGTCAGGCTTTGTTGCCCTAGCCTGTTTCTACACGAACTTCCACAAGACAGAGGTGGTTTGGTGGTGGTTTTTCAAGTAGATGAATTTCCTTCCAGGTTTTATTAGCTCCATTGTTATGTTTGCTCCTTTATTTTAACCAACCAAGCATAGACTTTTGCCAGGGAGTGTGTGCGTTACTGATTGTCAATGATGACCCTAAAAAAAAATACAAATACAAATATTGGAAGCCTGGTTCTTTCTTTGAGATTAACTGAATCCAAAGCACAAATTTGAATTTCAATGTTAGTGGTGCTGTCTCAACAAAGGAATTACACTAGTATGTCACCACAGAAGGTAGAACAAAATTAATATAACAAGAACTATATATGTTTTTAAAGGATCACTCATCAAGACCATCAGGAAAAGACATGAAATTCATGGGGTGTATGATATGCCATATCAACAGAAGATTGGGAATAGAGAAATTAACCTTATGTGAGAAAATATTAGGCAGGAGGCAGAGAGGAAGACAGGGGCATAAAATCGTATGTATGCAGAGAACTTAGCTGAGCAATAAGTTATACAAGCAACACCAACTTCAGATGACAGAGAAGATTGGAGAGTCATGATCACTGATGTATTAACTGATACACTGCCATGAGCCGATATAACGGCGCAATGGAGCTACTCTAGACTGTCAGAAGCCAATTAGTCGGCATTATTTGTTTCATTTCTCTTATTTTCCGCAATTTTTAGTGCCTGGTAAATGAAAATTTACACATAGAAAAGGTATGCCCTTCGAAATTTATCAGACAAGACACGTGGATTAAGCTTTATGTAATACAAATTGATTGTGAAAGTGGTTTGTTTTTATTATTTTAGAAAAAAAAGGTATCACCCTATGGTTCTCAACCTCGTCGATTTATGCCAGATTATCGTTTTAAACAATTTTCGATTATAGTTATTCTGATTTAAAGGAATTTGTGAAAGATTTTGAAACTGATAGCATGTGCAGTAATGTGGTTATTCAGTTAAATTTAGTATTTTGGAAAACAAACCTAACAGTAAAAGTTTGTCATCATATGATAACACATGTTGAATTATGCTTGCTCTAATGGGCCACACTTGTGCCCCTAAGTTTGCTTTGCCTATCACAAATAAGCTGAGGAGTATTTAAATATTAAATATAAAAGAATAATAATTATAATTAAACAGAATAGTGTATATATTGTAATGAGTACAAATCTTCCGCGTGTTTTCCTGACTTTTTCCATTTTATGTGAAAATGATGTGCTTCAAAATATGATGTTTTACTTGTGTTTTGATGGCGTAAATTAGCAGTTCTTATGATATTGGTGAAGAAAAATGATGTATTTATCATTATTCAGTAAATTAACTGGATTATCATCTAAAATTGAGAAGCAGTACCTTGGTAAGTGGAAACTTGAAACTTTTAATAATTGTCAGCCCTGTCTTCAATTTTTTTTAAACAAAATCTAACATTATTAGTATATTTCTAACCTATAGCAATAGTAGCAATACTTATGTGTTCCTTGCGCAATCGGCTTTAATTTTATATATTAAACAATATAATTGCTACCATTCTAACCATGTTTGGATCATTATTGTAACACACCCTACTTCCCATTTTCTGCCATCAATTTATGTTTGGACCAAAGCCACTTTTTTGTTTGGGAGTGAATCAGTTAATTAACCATATGTAGAGAAAATATGAGACAGAGTGGAAGACAGTGACAGAAGCATGCAGAGAATTTAGCAGGGCAACAAATAATATAGTATAGCAACAGCAACACCACTTTTATTAACCTATGAGATGGCATAGAAGATTGGAGAGTCATAGTCACGAATGCACGAATGTCTTAATTAACCATATGTATGTGTGTGTGAGTGGGGGGGGGGGGGGGGGGGGGGGGGGGGGGGGAGATACAAGGCAGAAACTACAGAGACAGATGTATGAACTGTGTGCAGAGATCTTAGTTGTAAATAACAAAATAATACTAGGATTTTCGATCGTGCCGCTGACCCGAACTGAAAACGGAAGTGATATACCGCGCCACCCCGGCCTGACTCATTGTGTCAGCAAAAAGGCTGCTGTAAAGACCATTCATGCTTACGACGTCATTCATTCATTCAAATATCATGTGACAATAACAGGCGCCATCTTAAGTTAAGTTCAAAAGGATAGTTTAATATTTCGTGCATAGAGATTGGTTGAAATTACCTTTGTCATATATATATATATATATATATATATATATATATATATATATATATATATATATATATATATATATATATATATATATATAATACAGTACTTACAATACAGTACAGTACTACTCTGGATATTCTTATTCACGTGCTTGGCTGGTGGCCCCGTGATGCGAGGTTGCCATCGGAGAGTTTGCAGAGTTTCCGGCTTGGGTCAGGATGGCGGGACGTGTTTTCTCCTAGCTTGACTTAAGTCGGTTGATCGGCGGCTTGACAATCCGCCATCATAAAACTCGCCGTTGTTACAGAATCAGATTTCTGGCTCTAAATGTTAGCGCTACGCACAAACATGGAGAGCCACGACTTCTGCCCTATGCGCCGCCTTAGGCCCAAGAGGAAAGACTAGACTAGACAGTACTTAATTGTATTTTCTGTGGTGTTCTCATAAGTCCTCAGATTTTTGAGATGTATATTCGAATTCTGCACCCATTTTTACATTTATGTGGAAAGTATCATCGATGATCGTCAATGACTGGTGCTAGACAAAAATTATTTCTGCTGATGTGTGTTGTCATTGTGAATGGAAAGCCAAGATGGAGGCCAACGCGAATTATCGATCAGGCTGGCTCAAGACGGGCAATTTGAACTACTAAAGTTATAGAGAATACCAGTTTAAAGATTATTTATAATTTATTTGTATACTTGTACTATTTTTTTTATCATTTAACATGACGGAACATATTTTTGAAGTTAGTTTTCATATCTGTCTATGGGACAATCTTGAGACAATCAAGCAAGGACCGCAAATGGAGATAAAACGGGACACACTTTTTTTTCCTGAAATTAGGGAAATCATATAAAATTTTGGCACTCTTCCGAATAACGGTCCCAAATTATTTATTGTAAAAAGCATCCCTTACAGGGCCTCATTAGGTGATATAATAAAACAAATATTTAACACTACGTACTAAAATATAGAACTGAGAAAATCGAAATATGTACCAATAATATTTCACAGCTATATGTGGAAATACGTGAGTACAATAAATAATTTGATACCGTTATTTATTATTATGTACAGTTATTGAGTGTGTGGTGGACTGGATAGACCGATCGATGGATGCAATAAATGTTTTTGGGCCCGAAGGACCCTCACGGTCGTTGGAGTGTATACCTATCAGTTATATGTGGAAATATGTATTTATATGATATAGATATACACTCCGACAACAGTGTTGGGCTTTCCGGGCCCATGAAACATTTATTGCATCCATCGATCGGTCTAGCAGTCCAGAACACACAAGTTACTGTACATATCACCCCTGAATCAGCATATCGCCCCAGAACTAGCATAATCACCTAATGAGGCCCTGTAAGGGATGCTTTTACAATAAATAATTTGGGACCGTTATTCGGAAGAGTGCCCAAATTTTTATACGCATTTACTGATTCTCAAATGTGAATATCTCCACGTAGAATTGACATACAGGCATCACTGAGGTACCATTAGATTTGGTTTTTCAAGGACAATCTATCTGTGGTGGTCTCATCAGTAAAAGTAAATACTCAATTTGAAAATCTGATGGAAAATGCTTATTACGTGACATAGACTGAGAGATTCATGATCGTGATCGCCAATGTCTGCTTGAGTGCCTTCAGACCAGGCAATGGCAGCTTTAAAAAATAATATAAAATTGATAAAGATCACAAAGACCAAAAAAAAAATCAAAGAAATCAAAACATACGACGTAAATTAAATTAAACTATTAACTACAAAACAAACAGTAATTTACTGTGTAAATAGTAAATAAATTTTGACCGCTGCTTCAATGATTATTGATTAGATTCATTGCGTGTCAATTACTTACTTAAATTTGTGAATGAAAACTAGTACGCAAACAAACAAGTTTCACCAAGCATTAATCTGGTCGTGAGAACAACAGCAAAGCACACTCACCCCATGTTTGTTTGTTGGGGTAAGAGCGCTGTCGCGGCCGCCAGATTGCCTGTGTGAATCTCCGCCACCATCACCCATGTTTGAAGCCGACTATTTCTTTCGTTCCTTCTTCGTTGTTGCGTCTGCTGGTTTCATCATTTGCTGGTCATGCCGGTGTCTACACAGTTTACTGGCCACGGAAAATTAAACTTGCTGTTAGTGTTGAAAAGTGTTCATTTGAAGAAGAAATGACACAAACAACTAATCGTCATTTTGTGCAGTCTACGAATTTACGGTTGAAAGTAATGGTCTCCAACACCTTTTGTCCGTGCCTAAAAGTTAGTTTCATATCCTGTACAGGACGTTGCAGTCAAGCCCAGCATTTTTTTTGCTGCCCGTGATCTCTTTGCAAATTTACGTTCAGCAGTTTCCTAAGACGAATGTTACGAATTCCTTGGACTGCCAGAGTAACTAACAACGACTGCTGAAAGAGGCTAATAAAACTAGAACATTATACACAACAATAAGAAAGAGACAAACAGCTTTCTTTTGTCATGTGATGAGAAGAGGGGCATTGGAGAATATCGTGACAACTGGAAAGATCGAGGGGAAGAGAGGCATAAGTAGATCAAGAGAAATGATGCTGGATGGATTGAGACGGTGGCCTGGAGGAATATCATCAGCAGAGTTGATCCAGAACACAAAAAACCGAGATCTGTGGAGAGTCATGAACGCCTACGCCAACCGGCAGGACACTTGATGATGATGATGAGTTTGCTATTGTTTTCTGAGCAACTGACACTCATACCTGTGTATGGGAAACCAACGCAATGCGGTCTGCTTCCAAATCGCCGGCAGCTGTGTTTCGAACGCGGTATGTGGGATTGTCCGCATCTAGTGGTGCATTTATTGTGATTTATACAGGCTTCTCGGTACAACAAATCGATGCAGTAAGATGGCTTGTTGTGAAGCTTAGTTGTCCGACTTTCATAACTAAATATCTAAAACGAAACTGAATCAGCCATCCTGCCAAGTACGAATGCTGCACCTTAGAAGCGGACACTCTGGATTGGATGATGCCATACAGCGGTTGTCTCTACTCTTGAACTCATTCAATGCGCACAAAAGTCGAGAAATGCCCGAAATCCTGCAGTCGCTGCCAAGTCGAATCAGCAGCTGTAGGCGTCAAAGTAATACGCCATACGAGGGCCGCTTTCTACGGCAGAATAAGGTCAAGGATAGGAAGGACCAGCTCATCAATGCATACTTAATGAATGGGGCGAAAAGCCGGCTTCACAACTTCACCTCGGCCTATGCTGAAAGGCGATTTCTGTAGGTAGCTATGCACTGGGTACAAGGAAGGTAACAATGACTAAGGCGTCCGCTGCGGCATAGTGAACTGCGGCAGCGGGAGTTACAACAGAGGATAAGGGAACGGGAGAAAGAAGTTGACTTTCTTCTGGCCAGGTCCAACGGTGAAGCTGGAAGGAACCGCATCACGGTGCACCTGGTGCATAGCGTTCAACGTCCCGAGGATGTGGTGGCGGCCGAGTAGGCACACACATTGGCGAATTAGTGAGACAATTAAATGCAGATATGAACACGTGTCTTTAAGCTGCCTTGCAGGGAAGGAATGCAAAACAGGAGAAAGACAGTGAATCATGACCATGTCCGATTCCCCCGGTATTAGAGTTTTAAAAACCTACACATTCGTAAAGGGGGGGGGGGGCGCTTCTGGCGATCAGAAACCTCACATGGTGCTTGCTCCTGGCTGACTACACCATTCAACCATTTTGTGTTATAATTTTGTAAAATTGGTAGATAATGTATACATGGCAGCAACAGAGGCAAGATATCTGCCTGATCATAGAGAGCAATTTCGATAGACTTATGGAAGAACAGTTCAGCAAGGAACGAGCCACTAGATGATGATAGTGATGACATGTTGTTTAATCCTGCTGTGTAATTATCTAGGGATATCTATTTCTTGAATATCAAGAAAATAGTAACAGTGGTTATATCAAAGAAAAGGGCGACGCCAAAATGTGAAAACGGAAATAGAAGGAACATTTTTAACTAAGTGGATACTTTTAAATACATAAGGGCATTTGTAATATCAGATTTAAGATGCAAAACAGAGATTACGAGCAGAATGGGGCAAGCAAACGCTGCATTTCAGAAATGAAGAGTTTATAAGATTTAGGATATAGTGAAACGCAGTTTCACAATTCTCAGTTGCCCCGCGTCAACGGTTCCAAATCAGCAGTTAATTTAGAAGCAGATTGTTACCTTGGTTTCGATGGTATGCGGCGTCGGCCGTTCAAAAAACAATGGCAAACTACTAAACATTAAATTACCAAGTAAATTAAAAAAAACTGCCAATAAATGCTGGGGTTGATTACAACCTATTGTAAAGGATATGCAGCTAACCCTTAGTTCAAATTAAGCTGTTCCTAACTGTAGTCTCAGAGACTTTTTATTGCAAAGAAATTGTAGTGCGTTCCTTGCCTGACATGTCATTTGTTGGAGTCTCAATGTAAGGAAGTAAACTATGGTGGAAATCCTACAACAAAATAACACAATAGCAACCATTACGCTTTACAAAACTTCAACGTGTGAACGCTTCAATGTAAAACAGCTGTGCACTAAATGTAAATGTGGGTCATTAGACTTATGTATGGTTAATTGCATAACGATCCGATTATTTTCTGTGCTTGTTGTACTTATGCTTGGTTGATTATATGTATAAAACAGCCTGAAATGTGTGCCAGTTTGTTGTTTGATGTATGCATAGTAAATTATACGTATGCGACGATTCGATGAATTTGTTATTTGGCATATGCATTGTTAATTTTATATGAATAACGACTATAACCGCGCGATGTGTTCGTTTGTTTGATTTTAACTATAAATGGGTAGTCGTATGTATAGAAAAAGTCGACTTCATTGCACCGGGTTTTATCCCAAATGGCTCGGTCTCTTTCCGCAGCGCGGAAAGCGTCGCACAAAGCACGAACTCCGTAGCTCTAGCGACGACCCACAGGAGTCTCCGAAACATTTAATTCGTGAACCGAAGGACGCGGCCCGGAATCGAAGCCCACAACTCTCGGAGCCCGAGTTAAACGGCTTGACCACTTCGCCACAGAAACTCCCAGCCGTATGTATATAACGTGCGACGTGGCGTCACATCAAGACAAGTCACCTGAACAAGTCAAGAAGCCTGATACGGGGGAAAATGGCACGTTGCAAGAACACCAAAAGACACGTGGCATCCAAGATGTGCAGCGTGGGAGCCGACAAGACCGTCAAGAAGACGAACGTAAAGAGCCTGCCTGCGAGCTGTAAACAAAGAACCTGAAACTACAGCTAATACTGAAGCCACCACGAGGGAGACCGCCGACAGCCCACCACAGACAAGATCCAAGACAGCTGAGAAGAAGGAGGAGAAAGACACCAGAGTCGGAAACGCCGACTCAAAAACAGTCCGATGGGTTGTCAAGCGGATTCAAGTGGAGCTGTCGGACAAAGAAATCCAGAAGCAGCTACAGGAAGAAAATCTCAACATTCGAATCTTGAAGGCGGAGCGGATCCTGACTTATTCAAAGATTCCTATGACACTAGCGGTGGTGACGACTGAGAGCAGCGAGATACCACGCCAGGTATCTATAAACTAGAAAATTCAACAGCCTGAAGGATTCATACTACGAATCACCCAATGTTCCAGATGCCAGAGGGCCGGCCACAGCAGGGCAACATGTCGCAGTAAGACGGAAATCTGCCACTTGTGGGAGCACGTGTACTCCTCGGAGGAGCAAATGGATTACCATGGTCTGATAAGAATGAGACAGCGAGGAGTGACGAGGGGATCTGGCCGACGCTCAACGCTCAGAGGAAAGGCGAGACGGACATATAATCATATTGCTACTGGTACTATTGGTGTTGGAACTCTTCGCTGGCTGCTGAGATGGGGACGGAGCGCTTATGGGAATGCCCCGAATGCTGTGATGTCGATTCCTAAATCAATGAATCAATCTGCCGCTACTGCGCCGATCACCACGTCTTTAAGGAGTGTCCGCTGGCCAAACTGGACAAGGACTTCCGAGCACCCAACAACAAAAGAAAGTGCGCCAACTGTCTGGGCAAGCATGGAGCAAGATACCTGGGCTGTCCATATCTCCAAAGACACAGAGACGTCTTAAAGCTCGCCACTACAACAAAGACACCATATAAGGAAGCAATGCGGAGGGCCACGGGTATATCACAAGCTTAAGAGATCAACTGCAGAACCAGATAGACGAAGAAAAAGAAAAGAAGTACAAGAAACACAAGGGAAAACCGATGCCCTACCGTACCTATAAAGAATGCCCAGACCAAACACGGATGACGTACACCCCTGGGCATTCTATATAGATGACGGAGAAATCGTCCCATGGCTGACCACGGAGGCAGAGATCGAAAGGCAACAAAAACTCAAACTCGAAAGAGAACAAAGGCGCGTGGAAGAAAATGAAAACATCGACAAGCTTCTACGGGCTGTACACACAAAAAAAAGGAGGCAAAAGGACCAAATAGTCCTTATAAGGACTGCAACCAGAAGAGCCAGAAACTGCCACTAACAAAAGAAACCACCAGGAGACGGGCACAAAGGACAGCCACCAGCAAGCCCCCCCCCCCCCCCCCCCCCCCAGCTGACGTCACAGACACAAATCAGCATAATCAGTCCGAGATAGGACTCACTCGTCAGAGCGTACAAGACAAGAATCAGGGCGAATGAACCCACAAAAACCACAGCTCTCAAAAATAACCACCGCTGAGGAAGCAGGTTAGACGAGACCGAATTTGGAAATTTTTTTCGAAAATTGGAATTGGAATTGGAAATATAACAGCAGTGGCGGACTGGGCCTCTAAAAATATTGGTGTGCTAGGATTAACATTATTAATATAATATATAATGTTTAAGGGGGACCCACTAGAATCCCATAAGGCCCACTCGTTACCTAGCTCTCATTCCCCTCTAAGTTCTACTCTAGTTTACTTGGTCACGGTATTCCCCTGACCTCATGCCCCCGCCCCTGTTCTCGGTCAAGGTGTTGGACCGACTAGTGACAGAAGAGGGGCAAGGACTAATAGCACTTAGAGACAGGACATCTATAGAGGTATAGACAGAATACAGACAGCACCCAAGCTAGGACATAAGGACAGTAATTAGACTAGACTCGGGTGGGGACACTAATGTGTTATAGTTAGAATAACAGAGGGACCGACCCGAGAACAGGGGCGGGGGCATGAGGTCAGGGGAATACCGTGACCACGTAAACTAGAGTAGAACTTAGAGGGGAATGAGAGCTAGGTAACGAGTGCTGCGTGCAAAGAGAAACGCCACGCAGAGTTGCGAAACCACGAGGGAGTTTGACCACGTCGGCAAGCGACCACCTGAGCTGCTTCAGACAGGGGACAGACCGGCCTTCCGACTGGACGTAGTGTTGTTCTGAAGCGAATATCTAGTGTAGTGAATGCATACGATGTTGAGAGAGAGAGTGACCATGTGTGACATTGTGTATTCATATATTGTGTAACGAGTGATAATTATATTGATGATGTATCAGGCAGATAACGCCTTATGTTGAGTGTCAGGCTTGCCTGAAAATAAACTCCGTATCAAAATATCGGTACGAGTAAAGTTGTACTAAGGATACGGATGATGTGGCCTGAGTGTGAATGAACACAAGACTGTGACAGGCCACATTCTTATGGTGTCAGAAGTAACGGACTGAACACACACCCTGACGCACGGCTAAGTGGGAAAAGAAAAAAGATCTGACACCAACATTCTTATGGTGTCAGAAGTGTTCAGATTGAACACATACCTAAACGCACGGTTATCTAATAGTTAAACAGCTAAATCAGAAAACAGGCAGTGAGAAAACGCGATATGGCTAAGTGAATAATTCTAAGCACGCCTGTTTCTAATTTGTGAGCAGTAAAGCTGAATGACAGGAGTTTTGTGCAAGCGATTATAAAACGCCTCACACTAACGTGTTTACGCACGCCTGAAGATATTAGCAAAATAGCAAGAACGAAAGATTGTGAATTGCGCGGAGTGACCTTTGAGTGAACTAGTGACCGTCGCGAACATGTTAGCGTACAGTTATTGATTGAATTAATTTAGAGCGAAGTCAACTGTAATGTTTGTTGTGAAGCTATCATGTGTGAATTTGTAAGACGTTTCAACTGAAGGTCAAGCCTCAAGACAGACGACAGACAAGACATTACGACAGCGATATGTAACAACATTCTAATTAACATTTCAAAATTAATAAACCACATTTAAGTTTTTCTGTACAGGCAATGTGTCCAGCCAACTCATGATACATTTGTGTATGTCTATACATTTAATTATATCAGATAATAATTACTTGCTCTCGGTACACCAGGATGTGCATGAATTTAGTTGTACCATCCAGCCAAAAGTAGCGATAGAACCAGAGAAGATCTTGTTTTCCCCAACTGATAGAAAGATTCTGATCATCTACATCGATCAGATAAGTACCTATAATTTTGACTTGCATGCTAAGGTAGCATCTTTATTTTTCATTTTGTCACTATAAATTGATTGTTATACAATTCACTATTATTGTATGTATAAGTGCGTGAAAGATAGAGAATAACCATGCCGTCATTAAATGAACTAATAGAGGCAGGGAAAGACCTAAACTACACTGGGGAAAAATTAGAACAGTGGGTAGAAAAGAAATTTAAAGAGGAAAAAGACAGACAAGCTGCAGCAGAAAGAGATGAAAGGGCAAAAGAACGGTTGCACCAGAAGGAGCTTGCAGAGATAGCTGAAAATACTAAAATTAAACAACAAGAATTAGCTGAAACCAATAAGCTAAAACAAGCAGAAATTGAGTCGCAAACACAGATCAAGTTAAAAGAGATCGAAATCGAGTCCCATATTCAGATCGCTACAACCAAAATCAAAAGTAAAGAGGAAGAGAATAAGTTTGCCAAATATAAAGGCATTGTCAAGCCATATTGCCAGGGCGGTTCCATCTCAGCTTGGACAGAAAATGTAGAGTACCAGCTAAAAGCCCAGGAAATACAGAAAGAACACTGGGTATTGATCTACATGAAGAACTTATCCGGGGAGCCTTTAGAGGTAATATTCCCCAAGAACTTAGGAATAATTATAAATATATTCACCAAAGGGTAATGCAGTATTTCCTGTTAGACGCCCCAGGGTATCAAGTTCAATTCTCCAAGCTAAAGCCTAAAAGTAACCAAACATTCATTGACTACGTCTCAACAGTACAAGACGTTTGTAACAAATGGCTGAAGGCATCTAAAATTAACATTAATTACGAGAAACTTAGAGATCTCATTATCATGGACAAAATTATTTCAACCATCCCTAGTCCATTTGCTAAGTTCTTACAACAATCAGATGTAGATTCTCTCGAACAATTAGAAAAACGAGGATCGGCATATTTTTCATCAAACAGGGATGTTTTTAAATCTGTGATAGAAGAAAGTGAAATTTTAGCAGCTGCAATAGGCAAACCACAAAAACCCTACAAATTTAAAGAAAAACAAAGGGACAACCTACGGCAATGTCCGTATTGTAGATTTCAACATCCAGAGTACTCTATGTGCGATAAGAATCCTAAATATCCAGAGCACTTAGAGATGATGATACAGAAACAGCAATCAAAGAGAGAGACCTTTAGACGTGCTGTGAAATGTTTCTTTTGCCATTGTTTTGGCCACTATTCCTCTGCATATACTGGACGAAAGAGATTGAAAGCAGTGAATGCAGTGTTAGTTGAGTCATCATCTGAGAGCGTGAGTGATATGGAAGAGATGTGTGACAATAATGAAAATGTAGCAGCATCAATTGATGTATTGAATTATAGTAATTGCACAACATGCCATGAGTTCCATAATAACGGAAAACTTAAATGTGGGCACGCAGTGCTGTGTTCGCTTGAAAACGCAAATGCAGCAATAGCCTCCAGAGGCACTTTAGAGTTCCACCACGGAATAGTCAATGACATGCCATGTAAAGTCCTTCTGGATAGTGGCAGTACATTAATCGGCTTGAAAGTGGAACTGGCCAAGCCAGAAGATTATACGGGAAAAACAGTTAACTGCCGCACGTTTTCAGGCAGTGTAGAAACGTACCCATTGGCCAGAGCTAACATAAACACCCCTTTTTTGTCTGGCACATTTACTTGCGCGGTTTTAAAGAACCCATGTGCGGAATTAATAATTGGCTGTTTGCCACAGGTGAAGAAATGTACCACCGAACAGACAGCAGCCTGGAGAGAAACCTACTCCAGTCAGGCTGAATCAAAAACTAGGCCAAGAACTAGTAAACAAAAGATTGACCTACAAAACAAAACAGTACACTTCAGTGCATCCAGTGGTACGGTGAACAACAACACCATACAAAAGATCATACAGGCGCAGCGCGCCACATCACACATACCACCGCATTTCAAACAGCCTAATACAAGTGTAAACAGTGTACACTTTGAGCCCCATCAAGATGTTTTGTTACTATTACCAGATAGAAATAACTTGTTATTGACCTCATGGCAAGGTCCGTTTACAGTGGTGAGAAAAATTTCAGAAGTTGACTATGAAATATCCTTGAACAACAAACTCAAGATATTTCATATCAACATGTTAAAGCCTTATTACAGAAGACAAGAACAGGAGAATGAAGACCAACACAACGCAACCACACCAGCAAACCACACTCCAGACAAACAAACGACAAACACAACAGTGAACAAGATAAAAGACGAACACATTACAGCAACAGTTAGCAACCAGACACAAGAAGTTGCCTGTGAATTACCAGTACCGACTGTAGAAAGCACCACAACAATCAGCAACATGCACGTAGGACCAAAGATGACAGACGAACAGAAACAGCAGACAATAGCATCATTAACTGAATACAAACAAAATCGTTTTGAATCGCAAACACAACCATATCCATACAACAGACGAAACAGCACATTTAGAAACTTTAAGACTCGTCTTCGAGAGAATAAAATTGTTTGGACTGACAGTCAAACCAACGAAAGTCGAATTGGCGTTGGAGGAAATAGATTTCCTGGGCCATACAATATCCAAGGGCCAGTTAAAAACTGACAACTAAAATATAACTAAAATTCTAAACCTCCCTATTCCAACAACAAAGAAACAAGTGCGAAGCCTGCTGGGGCTGGTAAATTACTACAGCAAATTTATCCCCAATTTGGCACAAGTATTTTCAAATTTATTAAAGTCATCTGCAAAGATAAATGTGCAAGATGCTACTTTAGTCAATGCTATGTCGGAATTAAAGTTACTTTTCAGTAAAGTTCCCATCCTACGTTTACCTAATCCCGATTTACAATACATCCTTAGATGTGACGCCTGCGCAACTACAGTCTCTGGTGTACTGCTTCAAGAACACGAAAAGATTCTTCACCCAATTTTGAATGTCAGCCGCAAACTTACCACAGCTGAATCACGTTATGACGTCTCTCAGTTAGAGGCTCTCGCTATCGTATATTGCATTACGAAACTTCATAGATATTTGGCTGGAACTCACTTTGTAGTCGAGACCGACAACTCTCCGCTGTTTGGTTTTGGAAAAAGGGCCCCTGGGGCCTTAAAAA
>JACEFZ010026779.1:0-2500 GCA_014155875.1 Cepaea nemoralis
TGGCACAGGCATGTGAGAAAGCTGAAAAATTATGTTGCATGTCCGCCTCTGAGTTGGCGTATAGAGCGCAATCATCAGCAAACAGGAGCTTTCTGACGGTGCCGCTGTTAATTTTGGTTTTAGCTTTCAGCCTTCTGGATTGAATAACTTTCCATCCATACGGTAGTTGATGTCTATTCCAATGTCGTCGTTCTCGAAGGCATTCATCAACATGGCTGAAAACATGAGGCTGAACAGTGTTGGTGCCAGGACACATCCTTGCTTCACTCCATTGGTGACAGGAAAGGGTTCAGACAGCTCACCATTTTCCTATACTCTTGCCTGCATGCCGTCATGAAATAGCCGCACTATTTGGACAAACTTTCGTGGACAGCCATAATTTTGCCATAATCTTCTACAGTCCTTCTCTGCTGACTGTATCAAAAGCCTTGGTAAGGTCAATGAAAGTGGAGAAACATTTCGCAGTTCTGTTCCTGACATTTCTCTTGCAGCTGCCTTGCAGCGAAAATCATGTCAACAGTTCCACGTTCTTTTCTGAAGCCACATTGACTCTCAGGAAGAAGACCTTGATCGAGATGGGCTGTGAGGCGATTGAGAAGTATTCTGGCGAGTATCTTCCCTGCAATTGAAAGCAAGGAGATGCCTCGGTGGTTGTCACAGGATTGGCGGTTTCCTTTACGTTTGTAAAGGTGGACTATTGACGCGTCCTTAAAATCTTGTGGCATGGTCTCGTTCATCCATATGTTTTTGAAGACTTGGTGAAGCTGCTCTGTTAGGACCGGCCCACCTGCCTTGTATATCTCTGCTGGGATGGAGTCAGGACCAGGTGCCTTGCCGCTGTAGAGTTGCTGGATGGCTTTGTTTATTTCCACTATGGTTGGCAGGTCATCAAGAGTCTCATTGGTGGGAACTTGAGGAAGGCAATTGATGGTTTCATCATCGAAGAAGGAAGTTGCATTTAAGATTTTGCTGAAATGCTCTGCCCAGCGTTGGAGGATTTCTTTCTTATCGGTGACCAATGTTCCCCCGTCTGCACTGAGGAGGGGAACTATGCCTGGTGATGATGGACCATACACCGCTTTCAGTGAGTCGAAGAAGTTTTTCATATCGTGTCTGTCAGCAAAGCCCTGAATTTCATCAGCTTTGCTGCTCAGTCAGGAGTCCCGCATGTGCCGAAGTTTCTGCTGCACTACTCTCTGAATGTTCGTGAAAGCATCTTTTTTTGATGTTGACTTTGGGTCATTCAAATGTGCCTTGAGGAGAAGATGTTTC
This sequence comes from Cepaea nemoralis, assembly GCA_014155875.1. Lineage (NCBI taxonomy): Eukaryota > Metazoa > Mollusca > Gastropoda > Stylommatophora > Helicidae > Cepaea > Cepaea nemoralis. The sequence goes on from JACEFZ010026779.1 coordinate 1,273, forward strand.
TCGGCCAGCAATTGGTTGATGTCTTCGGAATTTTCATCAAACCAGTCTTTATGCTTTTGGGGGGCTGGACCCAGGATTTCCATAGCAGTGTTGTAAATCGTGTCCTTTAGGGCTCTCCCATTCTGTTTTTGTATCCTGTTTAGCTTCAGCATTGGGCTTGAGGCGGTCTTCCAGCATATTTTCAAACGACTGCTGCATTTTCTTGCTGTTTAGGCGGGTGACATTTAGCTTTGTTTGCATTTTCGCCCCTTGAGGACGCCGTGGTGGCCTGATGCGGATGTTCATTTTCGAGACATGTCGACCGCAGTTTAGGGTACCCACCAACTGCGGCTAGCTGGTTAGGTAGTGATGAAGGAGACAATGTTTAGGGCACCTTTTCTAGCCCCTTCCTCATGCTATGGAGGTGAGCAGTGTGTTCCTATAGAGGGCTGCTCAGTCGCTCAGGGGGCTGCCGAATCCCACTGCTGCTCCGGTCAGTAGAAGACGACCATATGGCCTGAGCCGCCTGTGTGCAGGTCTGCGACTACGGCTGCCAGCGTACCCACGCCTGCCGCTTTGCCGCTCGCCCATCGCCACAGGGCTTGAAGGTGATATGTGACGTTGGATGAAGAATGACTTGCGCGATGACTTGGATTAAAGTGAGGAAGAGTTGCGCAATTCGTCGACCTCACTCTCTCGCCTGAGTCCATCTGAGTCCAGTGGCAAGACAAGTCGAGACGATTGGAGACGAATACAGGTGCAGTGGATGACCAGGGCGCTCTACGTGCCTTGCCGTGCTCATTACGTTCCACAACGCTTTGCAGGTAAACGCCGTCTTGCCCGTTGAATCAGGAATGATTTCTTCCGCGCAGTCTGCCGAATCCTGTCTTCACATGCTGGGTAGGCATACCCTAGTTTACCTTTTGGTTTGACACCAAATCGGATACCCATGCCTGGTTTAGCCAGCCTCTCACAGCTGTTGCCCGGGGGGTGGCCGCTGTCGCATGCTGACAGCTACTAGGAGCCACAGGCAGGAGCTGGGTGTCAGACTTGGACCAGTGGGGGATGGGTCCTGAAAGGACATGAGAGCCATCCTTACCAAAGGTGCTACCAATGCCTGACACCCCGAACCCCCCTTTCATAAAAATAATGCACAATGCATAACATTGTAACTCATCTTTTTTTGCTTAAGAAGTTACTGTAGTCATGCAGGTGATTAGAAATAGTTTTCATTAAAGATAATGGATGG
>JACEFZ010026779.1:5000-10000 GCA_014155875.1 Cepaea nemoralis
TACACGAATAAACATCATTGCTATCGGGAGATCCCCAAACGTATTCCACCCGCATCCTTAGTAGCCAACGAAGGCTCTCCATGCTGATGGAACCAGTGGCAGCCCGATTAGACGTCGTCCTGCTCTGTCCTCTACGAGTAGAGTGAAGAAAAGACCCTCTGCTCACTCCCCGCTGAATCAGCTTCGCCAGGTGTGTATCTTCTCTCTGTTTTTCTGCATTTCCCACACCCTCCCAGACAGCATTCACCATGTCAGCCTTGTCATACAGTAGTTCACGGCTCATGGGAGCAGTAGCAGCCAGTCTATCAGCCTGTACGTTTCCTCGCACCCCATCATGTTATGGGCATAATATCTATAGGCTCTTGGCATTCGTCTTGCCGAGCGATAGAAGCCTCTCCCCGTGGTTTATACACGTGTCTGTTTTACGTAGCATGCTCTACGAGTGTTGTAAATTTATTAATCGATTAATTAGAATCGAAGCCATAGCACCCAGGACACTAAAGAGCTCTGTCTCTCTCAACAGATGCTGGAGTGTAGCGATGCTAAGCATGTCCCCATTGCACTGATTATGAATGTATCTATGTCATCCCTGCTTGTGTTTACGACTACTACTGCAACAGGTGATGCCAAATGGCAACATTCTTAGTTTTATTTGTCGTCGTCTGTATCAGTCTATACCAGCATGTCACAATTGAAACACATAATAAGTCATATATCTTTGTCATGACTTTCTGAGGTCACATTTTACTTTCCCGGTTCACGGGGTACAAGACGTGTGAGGGTCCGACTTATTGCGTTCGAATTGACATTTCATCATAGTCAACAGTAAACGGACGAGAAATGGTACAGTTATTGAGTAACTTCATTTGAAACAATACTTAAATTTTCACTGAAGGAACAGGCGTTAGTATGCTGAATTTGAAATTTAGTCTGCAACTCGCATACAGGAGAAACGTTATGGTCAGTGCAGTAGACAAAGAACGTAACTCTTCTGTATATACTCTTCACTAACGTATCAGGATGATTGAGTATCCGTATATTTGCCCAGGGTGCAATGTAGTCTGTCCGTAGTAATAGCAATATGATCATACGTTGCTCCATCGCTTAATGTACAGCTTCCCTTTATATACGCCTGTTCATCTCATCCAGTGCAGATCCACCACAATCCATTTTGATTGGTTTGTAAAGTATATTCATAAGTGTTCCAGTATATTCCTTTAGATCACACAAAGAAAATATCTGTACAGTGCACGAATTCCGTAGCACAGCTGGGGATTCAAATGTGTGTATAGCAGAATCACACATTATACTTGTTTGTGTTAGTGGCCTTAGTAATTTATATATTTTACCCGGACATCGGTCTATCTGGCCTGCTATTTTCTATTTCCAATTGCCGAAGGATTTTTTTACACGTGCACAACGTGCACAAGGGTTCTCCGAGTTTTTCTCCCTTTACAGAGATGCTAGACGATCCAATACCCGGTATTAGAAAAAAATGAAAGGCGTGGGGGGGGGGGGAGGGGGGGAAGGGGGAGGGGTAGTAGTACATCACAAATTTTCGTATTGTTATCTATATTCAAACAACCACCACTGTGAGATGAGCCTGGTGTTCTTGAGCCAGCGACGGACGCCCTAACACAATCAATGCACCAGGTTTACCAACCAGTGCTCTCAAACAGTTGCAGAAGCTTCCCACAACCGTTACTGTTTCATCGATGCCTTATTGACATGACAATGGCAGCAGGCTATCAGAACTTTACAACAAACACAATCTGTTCCTAAAAAACATGTCTTTCAAACATCGGAAATCACACATTTTCATATAATACCAATGTAATAGAAAACCGCGATGGTCCAGTGGCTAGCAGGCTTGGCTGCCGGCCCGATGGTCATGCAATCGAATCCCTGTTGAAATGGATATTTAAATCAACCTGGACTCCCAGGTCGACCAAGCCTAAAGTAACTATCTGGATATGTTCTGTGAAGTAACGACGGTCAGCGTGCACATCACCCACCGTGTGCCGATAGGTCTATGAAAATGCTGTTTATCAGACGGACATTGATAATAATGACAGTAAATTTCAGTCAGAAAATGGAACATGGTGAGAAGAATCAAATGTCAAGTTGCGTGTTTAGTGTTCCATGAACTAGTTAAATAGACCTCATACAGGTTACATTACCAGTGGCTCTTTGCTCTTTAAGAGCATGCCTGGCTCGGAAATTTTCCTATTTAGGAGTAATAAACCATGCTAGTCTTTGTGATAAAGCCAAAATAAAGTTTGCTTTGTTGTCTCTACCGTAGGATTTTAATGGCTTTTCAGATAAGGTCAACGTGAAATAATGGATGGATACGCTAGCAAACTGGAAAAGAAATAAATATGTGTCAACTAGCGTCACTGTGCCGGTCTCCCTGGTCTAGGCGTTACACGACTTTCTCCGTAATCCCGTATACTCTAGTGAGTAATGTGACGTTGTGTGAGAATCGGTAGCGGTTCTCTCCGCGTCGGATATCTTACGGGGTATGTGAGCCGGCCGCTCAGAAAGCACTGGTAAACTACTGAGTGTAATCTTGCCAAGACATCAACAATCAGCTGAAAGATGCTGATGTTGACACCGATGTTCTGTAAAGGATATGCGAACAACACCAACAACAACAACAAAGCTTCAGAATATCCCCGATGTATTCTGAGTTACTCACAGATCGGAACTGTGAGGTAAGTATGAACATTTTTATCAATACACATTATTTTCAATTCTCATTTTCTCTTCATTGCTTTAATTTTTTTCATCCTTTTGTTCTTCTCGTCCTGTCGTCACCTTTTGATGTAGTCACAGGAAATCTCATTGACTATATGCTGTGTTTGTGAATGTGTATGTTTGTTGATGAAGGCTAATCGCCGCAACGTCATGTATGTGTCGTAAATCTGTTATGTAAAGCTGCACTACTTTGTGTCATTTTGCATTTCTTACATTTTCACAGCTTTACCGCAGTTCCACCCAATTTGATTCATATTTTTACTATGATTCTGAGTAGAAGCTTAGTGATATGGTTTATGAGGTTAATTGTACGAAAATCTTCACATTCAATTGCTCCTGGTCTTTTTGGTATAAAATATAAATACAGATTTCAGCATATCACTGGGTAAATATCCACTGCTGTAAATATAATTCAACATTTTGGTTAATATTGTCATGGCATAAATGACAGCCAGACAGAATTAAAAGAAGGACTAAGTGCACCAGAATATGGAAGTAGAAGAAAGTAAACACATGAGCACGATAGAGCACTTAGACGGAACAAAGAGACGTCACAAGTGCGTATATTGACAACCAAACGGTTGTCGGGAGTTAGTTGTATGGCCAGCCACGAGAGGACACACATGTAGCAGGCAGATTTGAACAGTCTACCTTCAACGCACGCACGCACGCATTCCACTCACACGAGGACACTGCACGATACATCGCAACTCCTTACACGATCAGGCATCGAACGAGGATGGATTAAGCCGGTGAAGAAATCTAGCACGTCGGGCATCGCCAGGTCGCCCAGAGGTCGGAATAACGGATGCAGGCTGACGAGGTGCCATGAATCGATGGTAACTTCAGAGTGGGATAGTGTGACTGCTTCTTGCATCAGGTAACGTTAGGGTCACCTAGACACTTAGGACGATAGCCTGGTTGACAGTGCATGTTATGGGAATGATGAAGGAATGTTAGAAGGGTGTGAGGGCCTGAAGGCAGCAGCTTCTTCAACATGTGAGTACTTCATTCATGTCTTGCCAACGGTCAATATACTGTTGTTCATTACTGCACCGGAGTTTACTCAAGTCCTTTTGGGTGTTCTGGTTGTCTTGTTATCGTCTGATGTGAGCACGGACACACACACACTCAGTGTACAGCTCACTCCTTAGATCATACAACGAGCCAGAGCGCAGCTGAGCTGATCTGATGGCCGCGCTACAGAGACCTAGCAGCCGCCAGCGAACAGCCCTGTGACAAATGTACTCCAAATTCTCCCAATACTTCTAATTTTTCTATTGTGTTTTCATCTGGTACAGCTATGTTTCCTCTCTTCATATGTTTCATAACGTCAGCGACTTCTTCTTTTAGAATAGGCGAACTTTCTAAGTTACTTTCTTCTGTTAATTCTTCCCTTTCTCCACCATGTAATTCTCTTATATACTCATTCCACCTCTTCCTTATAGCACCTTCCTCCAATAATACCTTTCCTGTTTTTTATTTAAACACTGTATTTATTCTTATTTTTCTTCCCGTGAGCTCACAAACCATACTAGGATCGACAGCACAAGCTGTATATAAGTTAATAAGTAAGTCTCAGGTACTGTTGAAAGCAAGTGATGCTGCAGAAACACGGGAAACCATAAACTGGTAGCAGATTGTTCGCCAGGGGAACGTTAAAGGCAAGTGGTGCTGAGACAAACAAAAGAAACCATAAACTGATTCTCCGGAGTACCGTTGAAAGCACATAGCGCCCGGTGTAATCAAAATAATCTATAGACGAACAGCAAATTATATATTCGGCTGACAAGCCGAAAAACAACTGATGGCTGTAGAAATGTAGTTTCTGAGGAAAATGCAAAGAAAACCAAGGACAGACAGAAAATGCAATGAACAAGTCCTTCAAGAACCAAATGAAAATTGTAAACTGATTAGAGACATTAGACGTAGACAATCAAATGATTTTGGGCATGTTATGAGAAGAAATGAATTGGAGAACTTAGTGACAACTGTCAAGATCGAAGGAAAGAGGCCAGGGGAAGACCGAGAAGTAAATACCTGGATGCTTTGCCACGTGCCATGGTCGAAACAGAAATACGGAGCTGATACACGACTCTGGTAATCGAGTGAGATGGCAGAACATGACCGCCCACGCTTATCGGCATGGCATATGATGAATGGATAGATATGCACACACACACACACACACACACACACACACACACACACACAACATATCTATATATATGACATGCGATGTC
>JACEFZ010026779.1:12500-102500 GCA_014155875.1 Cepaea nemoralis
AAATAAGGTGGCCAGGAGAGGGTACTATAGAGCAAAATGGAATGATTATAATATATGGAGGAAACACCCAAAATAAACATGAATTAGGAACAGGATTTGTCATAAAAAAGAGTTATGGGGGAACGTTTTAAACTTTAAAGCTTTTAATGACAGGATTAGTAAATTACGAATAAAAGGTAAATGGAAAAATATAACGATGATTAATGTACATGCACCCACTGAAGAGAAAGAAGATGATATTAAAGAAGACTTTTATAATGATCTGGAAGATGTCATAGAAGAAACCCCCCAACAGGACATCCTGATTGTGCTGGGAGACTTCAATGCAAAAATAGGTAAAGAGCAAACTAATAAAAAAGTGGCTGGTATGGAAAGCCTACATACAACTTCAAATGATAATGGGTGGAGAGTCATCAACCTGGCAGAAGCCAAAGGACTGCAGATTAGCAGTACCAGACTACAAAGAAAGGATATACACAAACAAACTTGGAAATCATGTGACAAGAGAACCTATAATCAAATAGATCACATTTTAATTAACAACAGAAATGCATCAAACATACAGCAAGTCAGAAGTTATAGAGGAGCTGAGTGCCACAGTGACCACTTCCTCGTTGGAGCAAAATTTAAAATAAAACTTAAGAGAACTTTCTATACTAAATTACAAAGATTACACCCAACATATAACAGAGAAAAACTGCAAGACATTACAGTCAAAGAGAAATTTACAGATGAAATAAAATGTAAACTTGAAACTCTGCAAAACCCTTTGGAGGAAAGCGTTGACCAAACTTGGTTGAACATCAAGAATACAATTCAGTCTACCGCAGAAGAATGTCTCGGTGTGTTAACCACGCATAGAAAGAACAGATGGTTCAATCAAAAATGTGAAGAAGCTGTCATTAGGAAGAAGAATGCCAGACATGTATGGTTAAATGACATCAATAACATCCAAAAGGAAGAGCATTATAGAAATGAATGTAAAGAGGCTACAAAAATAGTCAGACAGCAGAAGCGAGAATATATGAGTAATATAATCAAAGATATGGAAACTAATCACCAGAAAAATGAATCCAGAAAATTTTTTAAAGAACTGAAGTCAATGAAACGAGGGCACCAACAAAACACATATGGTTTAAAAGACAAAAATGGGAATATGATAAATACCAATGAGGAAATGTGCAACACATGGAAAGAATATTTTATTGAATTACTAAATTGTGAAGCTCCAAGTAACATTTTCCCACAGGAAGAGGTTCTAACATGCGAACCACAAATTGAAGAACCTACATTTGAAGAAATCCTATATGTAATCACACGACTTAAAAACAATAAGGCAACTGGGACTGATGGAATTGCTGCTGAATTTATAAAGGCAGGTGGCCATGCATTACATCTAAAGCTATACGAACTAATAATAAAAATCTGGAGGACAGAAGAATTACCCCATGACTGGAAAGAGTCATTATTGATACCTATCTTTAAGAAAGGAGACAAGTTCCAATGTGGAAATTATAGAGGAATATCACTACTGTCCACAAGCTATAAGATACTATCCGCAGTATTACTAAATAGACTAAAACCATATTCAGAAGACATATTAGGTGACTACCAGGCGGGTTTTAGACAAAACAGATCAACAATAGATCAGATATTTATCTTACGACAAATAGCCGAGAAAAATTGGGAATATAAAAGAGATCTCCATAACATTTTTGTGGATTTTAAAAAGGCTTATGATAGTGTCCATAGGAATAGTCTATGGAATGCTATGCAGGAATTTGGAATACCAAGGAAGTTAATCAACATGACCAGACTATGCATGGAAGATACTTATAATATAGTAACATATAAAGGCAGGAAATCAGACCCCTTCCAAATAACATCTGGCTTGAAACAGGGTGATGCACTATCGCCGCTACTCTTCAATCTGGCTCTAGAGAAAGTTGTAAGGAAGGTAAAGGAGGAATGTGATATTGGAGGAACATCCAAGCTGCTTGGTTATGCAGATGATATAGATATTATAGGGCAAAGTGAACAAAAGACATTGGAAATATTGACTCACTTAAAGGGAAAAGCCCAACAGATGGGGCTGGTTATCAACCAAGATAAGACAGAATATATGGTAATTTCAAGAGACGGAATGGCTAGAAACTCTGGCCACATACAAATAGATGATATGACCATTAAAAGAACGGAAACATACAAATACCTGGGTACAATCTTCAACTGCTCCAACATCATAAGGGAAGAAATACAAGCTAGAATCAACTCTGGAAATAAGATATACTATGCACTACAACATCTACTAAAATCAAAGGCGCTATCTCGTAACACCAAAATCACAATATACAAAACACTGATCAGACCAGTTGTGCTGTATGGCTCTGAAACCTGGAGTACAACGAAAGGAGACGAAGCCTTGTTACAAACCTTTGAGAACAAAATTTTAAGACGCATCTTTGGACCCATTAGGGATACACAAAGTGGAGAGTGGAAAAGAAGAAGTAACAAAGACATTTATGATCTGTTTAAGTCCCCGCTAATCACTGGTATCATGAAGGCTAATAGACTACAATGGCTGGGGCATATAGAAAGAATGGAAGATAATAGGGAAACAAAACTCGCTTACACTCAGGAAATAAATGATCGTAGACCCCGAGGTAGACCAAGAAGGCGGTGGAGAGATAATACATGTACAGACCTACAAGCACTTGGAATCAACGACTGGCAAGAGAAGGTCCACCAGAGAGACGAATGGAGACGGATTGTATTTGCAGCAAAGAACCTCAATGGCTCGGAACGCTAAAGAAGATTATAATTTATATATAGCGAGGGGACATAACTTTTAATAGCATTGCTATGTATGTGAAATTGTTGCATATTTCTAAAATAGTTGGACCTTTTCGCTACAGTTATCTACAGGCATATGCGTTATAATCCTCCTCCTCCTCCTCCCCCCTCCTCCTCCCCTCATACTCCCCTCCTATCTCCTCCCCATCCCTCCTCTCCCCCTCGTCCATCCACCTCCTACCGCGTCCTCCCACTCTCCTCGCGTAGCCTCCTCCCCGACTCGCTTGTCCTCCTCCCACTCCTCTTCCCCTCCCATTCCTCACCCATCCTCCCTCGCCTCCCCCTCCTCCCTCCCCTACCTCCTCCCCTCCTCCTCCTCCTCCCCCTCCTCCCCCTCCTCCTCTTCCCCCTCCCCTCCTCCCCTTCCCCCTCCTCCCCTTCTCCTCCTTTTCCTCATCCTCCCCCTCCTCCCCCCTCCTCCCCCTCATCTCCTACTCCTCCTCTTCCAATTCCTCCTCCTCCCTCTCCTCCTCCTCCCTCTTCCTCCCCCTTCTACTACTCCTCCTCCTCCTCCTCCTCCTCCTCCTCCTCTCTTCCTCATCTCCTTCCTCCCTCCTCCCCCCTCCTCCTCCTCCCCCTCCTCCCCCTCTTCCTCTTCCCCCCTCCCCTCCTCCCCCCTCCCCTCCTCCCCTTCTTCCTCCTTTCCTCATCCTCCCCCTCCTCCCCCCTCATCCTCCTACTCCTCCTCCCTCTTCCTCCCCCTTCTACTCCTCCTCCTCCCCTCCTCCTCCTCTCCTTCATCATCTCCTTCCTCCCTCCTCCCCCTCCTCCTCCTCCCCCCTCTTCCTCCTCCCCTCCTCCCCACCCGCCCCCTCCTCCTCCTTTTTCTTCTGCTGCTGCTGCTGCTACCGCCGCTCAATTTACCCCAATTTAATTATTGGGGGAAGATGTAATGATCTTTCAAGTGCTCTTTATAATGCTTTTTGTAAGTCGGTCTTCGTTTATCTAAGGTTGTTCTCGATACCACCACATCATTTTTGTTTACATTAAAATTATACAACATTATTTTTTACATGAAAATTATACGACAATATTAACAATTATCTTAGCATTAAGCGAAATTTTCTAACTGCAACCAATAAATTATCAGACAGACAGACAGACAGACAGACAGACAGACAGGCAGGCAGGCAGGCAGGCAGGCAGGCAGGCAGGCATGCAGGCAGACAGGCAGACAGACAAACAGACAGACAGACAGACAGACAGACAGACAGATTCGGCCCGAGCCTAAGATGCAAAAATATACCCACATGTTAATAAGTTAGTACTAAGTGATTCATTGAGCATGATCCAGGGAAACAAGGTAGATTCAGCACAAAGACATTGGTTGAATCCCTGCAGGGGTCCACAATTCGCAGCGTTCCATTCATATCCTCATCATGGCTGTCGGTAATAACAGAGAAGATAGACCGGCATGGTCTGCCACTATATTAGAGATTCAACCAATGGATGGAAACGGTGTTATTAACGTCCTTAAAAGTTGCGCCGAGATGAGGTCTTTTAAACTGAATTAATCATAAAATATATCCCCCTTTTTTAAATCCGGTTATATTTAGTTGTTCATATATTGTATGCAAAAATTCATAATACATTTTTCTTATTAGTAATTATTGTGTTCTCGGCAAAGTTCTTATAACCAAAATGTCGGAAGTATGGCATGTTTTATCGTATTCATTAATTCTTTTGCATAGTCATTTGTGTGTGTGTGTGTGCATATCATTTATAGGACATCGCAATCAACACCAGCATTTCTGCCGTTGTGATCATATGGTAAGTTTACGTTCAGTAGTTTTCCATTGCTTTCTGAACGACCGGCACCGATACCAACGCAAAACCAACGCAACGCGGCCTGCTGCCAAATCGAGCGCAGCTGTATTTCGAAAGCAGGGTATACTGGATTACCAACTGCGTCCGTAACGCCTTCGCCACGGAGCACGCTTCATAGTCATTACATAATTTACATTATTTTTAATTCGTTTTCCGCGCAGTGACTTATATTATTCAACCCAAAATTCTTGGAAGTCATGAACATGCGCTTGCGCTTGTTGCTTCTCCTCAGGATCTTAATATACTATTTTTGTTTAATGTAAAATGGATATGTCCAAAGTGCAGTTATGGCAATCTGAAATGAACTGAGAAATGAACATACTCAGCCCGCTTTATAAGCCAGATCGAAAAGCTGACAATTAATCTAATATTTGAGGCAGCGATTGTTGACGTCGATCGACAAATTTAACATTCATGCACAATTTGATTAGTTAGTTAGTTAGTCGCGGTTCCAACTTCACGGCAACGGGTTGTCCGCATTATTTTCCGTTTCTGTGCCTCTGAATATCACACAGAATGCTCCTTACTGCCCAATGTGAAAAGTGAAAAAGACAGTAGTTTCGGCAAGCCAACAGCCCGCCCAAGTACACTGTGCATAATGGCTAATGCCACCCCCAGAATGCCCACACAAACGTCTTCGACGAAAAATAAGTTCATTGTCAATGGAAATGGCAGTAACCAGAAAGACTTAATTGACCCGGGTTTTATCCCAAATGGATCGGTCTCTTTCCGCAGAGCGATCCACCGAAAGCGCCACACAAAGCACGAATTCCGTAGCTCCAGCGATGACCCCCAGGAGTCTCCTAGAAAAAAAAAATAACATTTGATATTGAATACCCGTATATAGGAATGCACTAGGCGGAGCCATTTTGCTGCTGGCCTTCAGATCGGTTTTAACTCAGACTAATCTGCGTTCACGTGGTAAAGTAGTGAATGCATAATTTAATAGTGGACGTTGGAAGGCTATCTGGGGTAATGAACAATACGCAAGGCCAATACGTAGGTTATGTTTATATGAATAGCGGATTCAGGGTGTTTCCTTGTTGGAGTTAGGAGACCAATCAATTATAATGTGCTTTAAGTCAGAAAAATGACTGTAAATTGCATGACAATTACATCTTTGAAACAAGAAATTTGTGATCGCATTGCAGTATTTTAAACCTTGACTAGAACTACAAGAACAAGACAGAAGGGGTGAAGCCATACAAGAGCGCTATGTAAGGAGCCAAATAATAGTCAACCAGAATTAATCAGGTGTCGTTAGTTGCTACACGTTGAAGGAGATACCTAGGAGGGGAGCTGAACACTTATGGACGGAATGGTTCAATGTCTATTGAAGATAATTTGCCGACTAATTAACTATTTTGAACTAAATGTAATTGTCAATGTAAACTGAGAAAGGTTAATATTGTGAATCTTCCGGTCAATGGTATTTTGAACCAGTTTTCTGTGATGAGACCGGCTCGATAGCGAAGTTGATAGCAAACTGCATTGGTAACGTCATGAGCTCGTAGGATGCGTGTTGGACGCCTGGGCTCGTAGCTTGTTACAGTGAGGGAAATACTGACCGTCTCTGAGTCCTTGATTCAGGCCTAAAATGTGACATAAAATACCCATAGCAAGAAACTGCTACGGGATATTGTTTGATGTTATGTAATGTGCCTGTGACGAGGGCAGGAAACTGCTACGGGAGATTGTTTGATGTAATGTTATGTGCCTGTGACGAGGGCAGGAAACTGCTACAGGAGATTGTTTGATGTTATGTTATGTGCCTGTGACGAGGGAAGGAAACTGTTACAGGAGATTGTTTCATGTAATGTTATGTGCCTGTGACGAGGGCTGGAAACTGCTACGGGAGATTGTTTGATGTAATGTTATGTGTCTGTGACGAGGGAAGGAAACTGCTACAGGAGATTGTTTCATTTAATGTTATGTGCCTGTGACAAGGGAAGGAAACTGCTACGGGAGATTGTTTGATGTAATGTTATGTGCCTGTGACGAGGGAAGGAAACTGCTACAGAAGATTGTTTCATGTAATGTTATGTGCCTGTGACGAGGGCAGGAAACTGCTACGGGAGATTGTTTGATGTAATGTTATGTGCCCATTGCTTTTGAATTCTTTTGATGGTATTACGCTCCAACCGCTCAGAAAGCAATGGCAAACTATTGAACGTAAAATCGTCTAACATATCACAAACAGTCAATACATGTTGGGGTTGCTTGCAAAGTCCTGTAAAATACATGCAAATACCTCCACCGATGGTAATGTGGCTATGAATTGTTAGTGGATTGCACACATCGACAGCTGGAAGGCATGGCTCCTGGTTTACGGTTTTTACAGTAATGAAAATGACCCCAGTTGTGATGGTTTACCACATTAATCTCGTTCACGAAATAATGAGACAGGATGAGTATTTCCCGTACATAAGATCCGTAAACACTTAGATTTCTGACGGACTATTGAGCACAGACACATGTAATACTGTTGTTGACTCATGACATGAAGTGAGCTGTGCTGAAACCGAATCGGCTGGTGCGGTAGTTTAGCTGGAAGTTTTCGAACGGGCAAGATACGGTCATACTGGCAAAAGGCCAAGGGTTATTACTCTACTTTAAACAGGCATCGATCGACTACTGTCACGACAGACCTGTCCTCCTTGGGAGGTAATAATCGACGTGTATATGTTATATACTTGGATATAGTGCTTTTGTTATGAATCGATATGCTCAAGTAGCTGATACTTTACATCCATCCATCCATCCATCATGTGCCATGCCGGTAAGCGTGGGCGGTCATGTTCTGCCATCTCACTCGATCAACAGAGTCGTGGATCAGTTCCGTGTTTCTGTCTCGACCATGCCACAAGGCCAAGCCATCCAGATACTTGTTTCTAGGTCTTCCCCTTGGTCTGTTCCCCTCGATCTTACCAGTTGTCACCAAGTTCTCCAAATCATTTCTTCTCATAACATGCCTGTCATCAACCGATGTCACAGGCATTCTGGGATAACTTCTCTCGCACCACACAAAAAGACTTGTTAGTCGTATGAGAGGAATTGATTACACATTTTATTGCCACTGGCTCTTTGCATCACATCAATGTACAACAAACAGTCGCTAACAAATCACACAAGATTAAATGCACAGAATTGCCTATCACTAGTCGTTTCCTAACCCTATTGCTAATCTATCTACTCGGCTACCGAAATAAGCATCGACGCTAAGCGATGCGTTCACTACGAAGTCTGTGTCCCGTCTGATCATTCCTCCCCTGCTGTTTACACAGTACGCGGAAGGACTTGGGGCGCACTACGGCTTTTGCGTGCGGCCTCATTCAGCACGCTAGAGTAGTGGCCTCTCTTGAGTTTCAGTTTAGTTCTCCATGTCTATCACGTTGGCGTGATCATGCCGTGACCAGAGTGCTTACTCTCTGGTTGACACCTCCGTGTCCCATGAGAGAACTATTTAATAGTTCCCCTTCTTATTTATTCCCTACACCTACCCTGCCCTCATGTAGGGGCACTGGGTTACCTCTATTCTACTTGAGGTAGACCACTCTTTCAGGGTGGTCTTCATTCCTATATAACTGAGTTTTTGACACACACCCTCCCCTCCTGTGTTGCGTTACAAACTTTGACTCATGGTTGTGACGCAAGAGGTTTCTAAAAATTAGTGTATCTAATTTTTGTCAAAGACTACTGATAACTTGGTTCTGGGTACCTCAATAGACTTCTACTGACTATTGTCACAGTGTAGTATCACTTACTTGGCTACTGGTGATCGCCACAAACTTGTCTGGTTGGCGTGAGCCCTCTTCTCAATCGCAATATTATATTAATTAGAGGTTTGTCTGAACCGGACCATTGTCTTATAAGACCTGCCCTCAAATAGTAAATTAACTCACTACCCATACAAAGTTGACTTTCTTAGGGTCAACACATGAATTGCTTCATGTCCCCCATATAATATTAAACAACCCTTGCACAAGCTGTGTGCGACAGGCTTTACCTATCTCGCTTCCGCGTGTAAAGTTATCTTCCACTGTTAAGTTAGTGTTTCGTTGTCTATTGTGTCCCCTGACCCGGAGTTATATCCCTTTGTTCTCAAAAATGTATGTGCTTTACATGTGTGTTTTCCTGGTTGTTTGCGTGTTTGAATCTACCTAATAATATAATTTAATTTCTAACATGTGTGTCTGTCTATCCATATGTATGTAAGTTAGTTTTCAAGTGCCATAATTCGGTTAAATGTAGCCACAAACAAGTGTATAACACTAATTCGTGACTACGTTTCCGTCTTATGAGACTTAAAATACTTTCTCTAGGTTTACTCTAAACTACACCCAATACATTTGAGACAGCACATTTCAACATTGAAAGCAAACGCTTGACGCAGACAAATAATAAAAAGTCGCGCTGAGCGGCAGAAAAAATCCGCTGGCTGCCTTCACTCTCCATTGTATATTACCATTTTCTCTCACTTTCACACTTCTGTCATACATCTTTTATTCTCACAATTATTTAAAAAGCCTTGAAGTGACACTGTACAAGTTTGGCTCAGTTTGAAAAGAGTTGAGCTTCATGACTGTGCGTAACTTACTGCACGAGTCATGTATTTACAACATATTTACATGGATGAAATAGGGTTGATAGATTGTACCCTGATATTATTAAACACTATATTCTATTGAAATACTACTACTAATTCTCTAACTATCTATATTCTATTTTGTTGTACAAAATTAATCTAATTTAAGGGAAGTAATCTAACTATCTACAAAATGAAAATGATGTGAGATGAGTTATGTATCTTTATGAAATGGGTAATGTGAAATGTAACAAAAATTCTAAATAATGTTTTTAATGTTTAAATGAAAAAATATAATGGATATTTTTATTCTACATGGTATAAATGATGTATGTTCATGTGTATAATCCTTTTATCCTATAAAGTATAACCTAATTTTAGTCTTAAATGATAAGGTTGTTAAAGTGTTCATAAAAATGGAATGAAATAAAATGAAATTAAGTGACTACATGGTGTTGTTCCTATCTTACGCTTTTTATACTAATCTTTAATTCGCTGCTATTAAGTTTAAAGTACTATCCTAATCTACTTTTATGCTAAGTAAGTGGGTAAATTAATGATTTATCTAAACTACAAAAAAAAATCTATTATATTCCCTAAATCTAATATAACTCTTTATTAAAGTAACTAAGCTAACTATAATTTACCACTATCTTAAAACCGTTATATTACATATCACAATAAATATATATATACATGGTATTTATTTACCTCAGGTTAGTGGTTGCCATAACGTATCGAAATTGCTTTCGTTGACATAGTTTATATATACACACTTATCCTGGGTATGCTAACTACACTACACAGTCATACTTGTGTCTTATGGGTATTCTTCCACTCGTCGAGTCCGCTGGTGTCGTAGACAAGTATCTTCGTGTCTGTTATTTTACAATGTTCTGACACTGTTCTTATGTGATTAACACAGATGATTCACCGGAACACACATGGAGCATAGTAAGTAACGAGCTGTCTATGTACACACGGTGATTCCCTTGTTCTTGGCGCACAGTTTTTATCCTGCTGTCTACGGACACATGGTAGTTCAATGTTCTTAGCACACAGTCTTGATCCTGATGTCTATGTATTTAATAGTATATTCTACACAGGATATTTTAAGTGTACTAAATTAACATTTCTTACACTACCTATTCATGTGGAATATCAGGTATTTCTATCTCAGATGGTCGACTAAGGGTATCAGCAAGAATGTTGTCCCTACCCTTAATATGCTCTATACTAAAAGTATAATTCTGTAATATTAATGACCACCTGTAGATGTGGTCATTGCGATGTACCCCACTTTGTATGACCGTGATTGGGGAGTTGTCAGTCTGGACTACGAAGTGATTACCCGCCAGAAATCGATGCAACTTTCTCACCGAATAGATGACGCTTAGGGCTTCCAACTCTGATATGGAATATCTGGACTCAGCCGGTGTGATCTTGCGGCTCACGTAGCAAATTGGATGGAAGATGCCATCATAAAATTCGCCTAGTACTGCAGCGATGGAAATCCTACTGGCATCTGTCCTAAGATAATAAACGAGCCTAGGATTAGGCAAACGGAGGATTGGTACATTACTAAATAGGATTTTCAATTTTGACAATGCAGAAATTAATAATGCATCTTTGACATCTAATTTTACTGATGCTTTTAAAACATTTGAAAATACACTTGTAATTTCAGCTAAGTTCGGTATGAACTTGCTATAATAATTTACTAAACCCAAAAGGCTCCTGACCTGCTTCTTTGTTGTAGGCATGGTCAGGTTCATAATTTTAGTAATAATTCTATTGTCAGTTTTCAGTTGTCCTTGTGAAATGACATGACCCAAAAAATCAATTTCTTGTAGGCCCAATTCGACTTTGCTCGGTTTGACAGTGAGACCGAAGAGTCGCAACCTATCGAAGACATGTCTGAGTTTCAGTAAGTGTGTTGTCCAGTCATCTGTATGGACACAAATATCATCTATATATGTCACTGTATTCGTCACTCCATGTAGTAAATCTCTAGTTAAGCGTACGAAAGTGGCAGGAGCATTACGAAGTCCGAAAGGAAGAAATCGCCACTCGTAAAGACCTAGAGGTGTTGAGAATGCAGTAAGATGGATAGATTGAGTCTGCATAGGGACCTGCCAATATCCCTTAGTAAGGTCTAATTTAGAGACGATTTTGGAGGTTGACATATTCAGAATAAGATCTTCGCAGGAAGGAATTGGTTCTGCGTCGATCTTAGTGACATTGTTGAGTTTTCTATAGTCCACACAAAGACGAATTGTGGAGACTTTTTTCTTGACCAGGACGATTGGAAAGGAGTACTCAGATGTAGATCTTTGAATGATTCCACTAGCTTCTAAATTAAGAATTTCCTTATTTAGACTTTCTCTATAGCTAAGTGGGATAGAGTACGGCCTGCATTGATAGGCTTCGAGTCCGAAAGAAGATGGAGTGCTCGATCCTGTCCGTTCCTACCTGGAATGTCGGAACATATGTCCTTATATTCAGTCACTAATTCTATTATCTGTCGTCGTTGCTCTTCTGTCAGTTCCGTTTCTAATCGTATACAATCTAATGTAGCAGTCTTGTCTAAAATTGGAACAGGTAGTTCCATCCCGTCGTCGTCTACCTGGTAGACGTCAGAACAATGTCAGAACATTGGTCTACCAGGTAGACGACGTCGGGATGGAACTACCTGATTCAGTACAGTTGTGGTGCTAAGTGCGTTTTCTGTAAACTCACTAAGTGTATGCATCTCGTCGGCTTTGCCAGTCTCGCTAACTAGTGTAGTTGCGTTATGTACGTCTGTCGTCTCATCCATAGGTGTGGGTGCATTGTGTTTGTCTGTCTCTAATTCTGTCTCTTGTCGTGAAAAGTAGGGTTTCAACATGTTGATATGAAATATCTTTAAGTGTCCGTTTATTGATATTTCATAATCGACATCTGAAATTCTTCGTACCACTTTGAATGGCCCTTGCCATGAGGTCAATAATAAATTCCGTTTGTCTGGAAGTAAAAGCAGTATGTCTTGATCTGGTTCAAGATTAATAATTCTAGCACCTTTGTTGGGGCTGTGATATTTGAGGATATCTGCACTGTTCACTGGAGTTTGTCCATTTTCCTCCTCCCAGGCGGATATTTCTTCATCTGTGCAGTGCCTTAGCTGGGGTAGACACCCAAGAATTAAATCAGTACAAGGGTTGTCTAGTATTGCACATGTAAAGGTACCAGAAAGGAACGGGGTGTTTATACGGGCTCTTGCCAGAGGATAGGTTTCTATATTACCAGAAAAAGTACGGCATTTTACAGAGTCACCAGTATAATCCTTTGGATTAACAAGTTCCTTTTTAACACCAATAATAGAGCTCCCACTGTCAAGCAAACATCGGCATGGCTTGTTATTGACCATTGCAGAGTGAAACAATAGATTGCCTCTGGAGGCTACAGCTGCATTTGCATTCTCCAAGGAGGATGTTACAATATGTCCACATGTAAGTTTGCCGTCTGCATGAAATTGGTGACATTGCTCACAACTGTCAAAGCTTAATATATCGTTTACACAACAAACATCTTCAGATTGGCTAAAAGGTAATTCATTCTCGACCTCATACTCATTCTCACTACCACTATCAGAAGATGTATCAATCAAAATTGCATTGTTGGCCTTCATTCTTTGGCGGCCTAGGCACTTATTGGAATAGTGCCCGTAGCTCGAACAGAAGAAGCATTTGACTGCACGCCTGTATGCAGTTCTTTTGTTTTGTTGTTTCTTAATGACCATCTCAAGATGTGTCGGATAGTTTGGTGATTTATCACACATAGCATAAGTATCATGAAAAAGTTGGCAATAGACACATTTCGACACTTTCTTATCTTTCTTGTCGACTCTATGAAATGGTTTTTATTGCTCTGATAGCTTTTAGTTTGGTCTTTAACAAAAGAGACTATTTCAGAGTCGCTATTTGATGTCTTAAAAATATCTCTATTTGAAGAAAAATATGCAGAGCCTTTCTTTTCAAATTGTTCTATGGTCTCGATGTCTGACTGCTGCAGGAATTTAGCGAAAGGAGATGGTATTGTGGATATGACTTTATCCATGGCTATTAAATTTTTAAGTTTTTCAAAATTCTTTCCTATTTTTGCTGCACTAAGCCATCTATTTAGTACGCTTTGGACATTTGAGACATAATCGATAAAGGTCTCGCTTGGCTTTGGTTTTAAATTGGAAAACTGTACTTGATACCCAGGGACATCAAGTAAGAAATGTTGCATTATCCTATCGTGGATGTACTGATAGTTAGATCTAAGATGAGTTGGTATTGATTCTATCACTTTAAGGGGCTCCCCACTGAGGTTCTTCGTGTAGATCATGGCCCACATATCGATTGGTACTTGGTGGTATTTCAGCTGATACTCGACATTTTCTGTCCAGGCTGATATGGAATCTTCTTTACAGAATGGCTTAATAATATTTTTGTATTTATTTAATTTATTCTCCTCTTGCTGACTTTTTAGTTTTGTAGCGGAGATCTCTAAGTGTGAATCTACATCCATACTTTTCATCTTTACCTGTTTCTCTGATTCAACTTGTATTTCTTTTTCTTTTACTCTTGCCATTTCATCTATTTCTCTTTGTTTTAATTATTTCTCCTGATCTAATTGTTTTTGCTTTAATTCTCTTTCCTGATCTAATTGTTTTTGTTTGATCTCTTTATCATGATCTAATTGTTTTTGTTTAATCTCCTTTTCTTGTTGTAATTGCTTTTGTTTTGTTATCTCCGCTAGTTCTACAATCTCCTTCTGATGTTGTCTTTCTCGTGCACGTTCATCTCTCTCAGCATCTTTTGCTTCCCTAAATTTTTGATCAGCATATTGCTCTAAGTCCTTTCCTGTGTATTCTAATTCCTTGCCTGCTTTTATGAAATCAGCTAAAGTTGCCATGTTGTTAGGTAATTAGATAGAGTTGATAGGCACTCAAATATTTACTCACTTATTTATATTAGATATGTTAGATTTTTAAGTCCCTGAGTACAAAAAAATATACTCTTAGATTATAATCTGAAAAACAGATCACACAATATATGCTAATACATCACACGCTGAAAAAGAGATGCATTATTAATCATATTGCATGCAAAATCATTTGGGTATACTCATCTTAACATTCCAGATCAATCATGTACACTCGTTTGGCACCTCAAGTCCAATCGTCTGGCAATACCACACACAGCTTGCGTTATGCTTCTGAACAGCTGTTGTTCTCCCTGGTTATCAAGAGCATCAACAATTAACCACTCGTAAACGATATATAATTTTAGACAATTTTGTACAATCACATGCCCCAGGACAATACAATGTGGTTTAATTAATAATAAATGTCACTGTCCTGTCTTCGTTCTAACGTCTTCTGCCTTCCCTAACTCTAGCTGTTTAATTTATGGAAGTGTTGTGCAGATTGCGTCTTATTTGCATAGCAAAAGTAGTGCCATCGCGACGGTAAGAAATAGAAAAAGTATATAAATAATTAAATAAATGCTTTGAAATAAATATAAAGGTAATAATAATGTTCAAATAAATAAATATATTCAATAAATAACTAATATAAACAAATAATATTTGATATAAGCCAACGATTCAGGCGAGCAGCCGCTTTGCGATTTGTAAACAATCAGTCGCTGACTGCAAATGGCGTAACGCAGCTGTTTGTCAGTCGCGATACGTCACAGGCGCAGTGCTATTTTTAGATTGGAAAAATCGATTTTTGTTCTCGGCTCATTTTTGTGTATTGCTCCGCCGTGAATCATATTTGACACATACTAGTAAATAAATGAGTAATTGTAGAAATAAATGATACAAAACTATAATAATAATACTTACAAATCAGAAGAAAACATGTTCATAAGCACAAAACAATTCAATAAGCATAAATAAACATAACTTGGTCACGATGGGCACAGCTCGCACTTTGTTCTGTCTGCACACGCCATTATCACTAACATAAATTAAACCCTGTGATTATCTAACCGTAATACTATTTTAGAGCCGTGGGTGAGTGTTTTAGCTTGAACAATTGTCCAAGCTACACTTCTGACACCACTTTATCCTAGCCTGTCATCAACCGATGTCACAGGCATTCTGGGATAACTTCTCTCGCACCACACAAAAAGACTTGTTAGTCGTATGAGAGGAATTGATTACACATTTTATTGCCACTGGCTCTTTGCATCACATCAATGTACAACAAACAGTCGCTAACAAATCACACAAGATTAAATGCACAGAATTGCCTATCACTAATCGTTTCCTAACCCTATTGCTAATCTATCTACTCGGCTACCGAAATAAGCATCGACGCTAAGCGATGCGTTCACTACGAAGTCTGTGTCCCGTCTGATCATTCCTCCCCTGCTGTTTACACAGTACGCGGAAGGACTTGGGGCGCACTACGGCTTTTGCGTGCGGCCTCATTCAGCACGCTAGAGTAGTGGCCTCTCTTGAGTTTCAGTTTAGTTCTCCGTGTCTATCACGTTGGCGTGATCATGCCGTGACCAGAGTGCTTACTCTCTGGTTGACACCTCCGTGTCCCATGAGAGAACTATTTAATAGTTCCCCTTCTTATTTATTCCCTACACCTACCCTGCCCTCATGAAGGAGCACTGGGTTACCTCTATTCTACTTGAGGTAGACCACTCTTTCAGGGTGGTCTTCATTCCTATATAACTGAGTCTTTGACAATGCCCAAAAAATTGTGACTGTCTACGTCTAATGTCTCTGATCAGTTTACGATCTTCATTTCTTTCTTGAAGGACTTGTTCATTGGTCTTTCTGGCTGTCCATGGTATTCTTTGCATTTTCCTCAGAAACCACATTTCTACAGCCATCAGATGTTTTTCAGCCTGGCTGCTCATTGTCCAAGCTTCACATCCATATAAAAGTACAGGTTCTATGTAGCATCTCAACACTCTTTTTCTCGTTTCAATTGACATCTTTTTATTGATCAGTATGTTTTTCATCTTGCTAAAGGCTACTTTTGCCATGGCGATCCTTGTTCTAATCTCTTCAAGGCATCTCCCATCAGATGTTATTACTGTTGCGAGATAATTGTACCTATTCACTTGTTGAAGAATATTCCCATTTACTTGTATATTACACTGTGGTATTTCGTTCTTCCTAGTGACGACCATAATCTGTGTCTTTTTACAATTTAATTCTAACCCTTGTTGTTCACTGTGTGTAACAACCGCATCTACTAAATTTTGCAGATCCTGTTCATTGTCTGCAATCAAGACTGTATCATCTGCATATCTAATGTTATTGATGCATCGTCCCCCAATGATACTTTACAAGGAGGACGATAAATTCATAATCTTTAAAAAGAAACAGTTATGCCGAATCATGGGCACAATACAGTTAGCTTTATGTGAGAAAACCATTCTTATTCATCTATCTTGCCGGCTTCCTGGCCTAGAGGTTAGCGACTTTTCTCCGTAATCTCGTATAATCTCGTAGGTAACGTGACGACAGTGAGAATCAGCAGTGGTTCAAATCGCGTCGGTAACTTACGGGGTACGTGAGCCGGCCGCTCAGAAAGCAATGTCAAACTACTGAGCGTAATCTTGCCAAGAAATCAACAATCAGCTGAAAGATGATGATGTTGACAGCAATGTCCTTAAACTATATGCAAAAACAACAACTATCTTACAAGACAGATAAATCGTGACAATCTCGTCATATAATGTATTAGTAAATAGTCTTTAGCTCGAAGATAACTGCGTTCAGGTTATAATGGTGAGTGACTGGGCACTCCTAGATCAATTTCATTCTGCGAAGACCTCAACTCCCTGCTTTTAAAATCCCAATTAGCTACTTCCGCTATTAGTCTTCATGCAGTACTCCAACAGTGTTGTGGCACCAGTCCCATCAACAGTTTTATCGCCTCGCCACTTCTCATTTCTTCCCGCTTCACTGTTGGTCTACAGTCTTTGATTTAATCATCATCAATCAATCAGCTGCCGTCTCCACAATGAAGGAGATCTCCAACACTGTCTGTCTCTCGCCTTGACTGTACATTCTGTCAGGCTGATGTTCGTCCATCTCTTGATGTTATCTTCCCAATTGTATCGTTGTCTATCTCTTGCTCGCTTGTCCTCAACCTTGCCTTCCAGTATAGTTTTTATAAAAGTATCATGTCTTTTAACATGGCCGAAATATTTCACTTGCCTCCTCTTTATTTCTTTCATCAACTCTCTCTTCATTCCCAGTTTTCTAGGACCTCTGCATTTGATTGTTTTGTTTCCAATGAAATACGACACATTCGTCTGTATATCCACATCTCCAGGGCTTCTATGCGACTTTCTAGTTGCTTGTTCAATGTCCAGGCTTCCGCGCCATACAGTAGTGTTGAATATACGTAGCATTTGACAATTCTCATTTTAATGCGTTATTAATCTCTCTAGATGTTAATACTGATTTCATGCCGTTGAAAGCATTTTTGGCCATTCCTATTCTCTTTTTTATTTCTATTTCACTTCTGCCATCATCTGTTATTATATGTCCAAGATAGGAGAAACTTGTTACTTGTTCTAGTATCTACCCGTTTACTGTGATGTTCATTGATGACCTTTCCTTTTCACTGCTAATTATCATAGTTTTGTTTTTGGTTTTTGGATGTTAATATCTAAGCCACATTCTCCACTGTGCCTGTTTACTTGTTCCACTAGGTCTTGTAACTCTTGCTCACTTTCTGCTAGTAACACGGTATCGTCAGCATACCTAAGATTGTTTATGATTCTTCCATTGATGTTAAGTCCAGGCATTTCAACTTGTTTAAACATTATTTCTATGTATAGGTTGAAGAGGCTTGGGGACAGTACACATCACTGCCGTACGCCTCTTTTTAATCTCTATAGGCGACGAATAGTTATTTCCACATCTAATAGACGCCACTTGCTCCAAGTACAAGTTACTAATAAGTCTGATGTCCTTTCCGTCTACTTAGTCAAACGTAAACAATTTTTTTGTTGTATGTGCATCTCAGGCGTGGCTAGCTATAGAAACTGAAAAACTTACTTTCAAGGACGAACTATATCAGAGCGGCATGCATGGACATTATGGTTCAGAATTACGATGAGCTGAAGGGATTGCAGAGTGAAATGACGGCGGAGTAATATGATCAAACATCAGTCGCAGGACTGATGAACCTGTTAATTATTACCCAAGTACCGGAAGACTCACAAACTACTGGCTAGTCGGATACATGGAGCCTCATCTGAGTGTTGTGGGTCCATATAAACCAGTCAATCAATATGTCCGTCCGTCTGTCCCACCCATCCATCCATCCAGTCATCCATCCATCCATCCAATCCATCATCCAACTATCCATCCATCCATCGGTCTGTCTGTCTATATGTCGATCTGCCTACTTACCCACTCACTTACCTACCCACATACCTACTTACCTACTTGTTTGTCTGTCATTCTGTGTCGCTATCTATAAATCTACCTACCTAACACCCACTTACCTACCCACCTAGCTATATATCTGTCTTCTACGACCCTATCCATTTACTCATCCATCCATCCATCCATCCATCCATCTATCCATCCATCCATCCATCAATCCATCCATCCATCCATCCATCCATCCATCTATATTTCCATCTATCCACCTGTATGCCTGTCTATATTTACATATACAGTAAAACTTCACTTTTAGTTGCCTTAGGTTATCGTCGGTTTCGGTGTTCGTCGATTATTTCCACGAAAAATGTGTCTCGGTTTTCGTCGGTTGCCTCAGATTGTGTCGGCGTGCCCACATGACCTCGCTGCTAATTCTGCGAAAACAACGGGACCCACGAGTCCTTCTGTGTAGTTTGGCGTTTTTCGTTGTGTGAGCATCACTTGCTAATAAAAAGAAATACGAGAGCGGCATTAAGGTTGCTGAAATCGCCCGCATGTACGCGAAGTACGCCATCCACGATAAGTTCCATTGTTGCGGAGAAAAAAAGAAGCAATAAAGGAAGCTAATGTAGTGAAAGAAATGAATGTGCTAACGAAACAGAGATCGCAAACAATCGAACAGTCATTATTAATTTGGATAAATCAAAACCAGTTAGATGACGATTCTGTTTCTGAGGTAATAATGTTTGAAAAGCCAGACCGATGTATGCCCATCTCATTAAGAAAATGCGTGTAGCGACCGAAAGAAGAAGAAGAAAACGCCTGGGACGAGTGCTAGTGTACTTAGTGATTTTAAGGCCAGCAGAGGATGGTTTACAAAATTCAAGAGGCGCACTGGCATACATGGTGTTACTTCAGTTATCAGTTATCAATTGGGGTATCTTCGTTGCACTCCGGACATGTCCATAGGTGCTCAGATCCTCCCCCCAGCATATGCATCAGCGTCCGGTGGCTAATAGTGCCAGTTCTGTGTTGGTTGACGAGGCGCTTTGTTTTCCCGATGTACTTCTCGCGTCTGGCTGTGCCGATTCTTACTCCCAGGTCTTTCATCCTGGAAAGCGATGTGGAATCACTGGCGTCAAAATCCTCTGTTCTCGCCATATCTTTAAGGGCGTTAATGACATCGGCACGATCCATGGGCTGGCCATCTACAGGGGGTGCAGAGCCAGCCAATTTATCAGCTCGTTCATTTCCCTCGACTCCCGCATGTCCCGGGACGAAGATGAAGGTGACTTTGCGGACAACAGACTTCCGCAGCGACTCAGTCCACTGTCTACGTACAGATCCAGCTTCGACCTTCTGAATCATGCTCATTGAATCACTTAGTACACACACGTTGGTATAATGCTGTGATTCCAGCCATATGAAAGCCTGTGTAACTGCCATCACCTCCATCGTCATGCTGCTCGTGGTCATAGAGTGGGCACCACTGGATTCTTGAACGGTTCGGCCCGCTGAACGGGCTGTAAATGCCCACGCACTTCTCTGCTGCTTTACAACAGATCCATCTGTATAGATGAGCACTTCGGGGCTATCTGAGTGATCATAGATGAGCGCGTTAACCTCTGCATTGACAGCGGCAGGGTTCTGCTCTCTGCACCGTCTGTCGAGTGTGATAATGCAGGAGAGGGTACACTTAAAAGCTGGAGGCACCGGCACCCATTCCTTGCCGGGGTTGATACTGGTAAGACTGCAGACCTGTCCGACGACATCTTCCGCCCGACCCATCCATGATTTGCCCCTCTTTAGCCTGTCACCCTTTTCTCTGAATACAGCGTCATGCAGAGGGTGCTGCTCATCTGCACTTATTTTTAAGTATGCACGAGCTCTCCAGATCTTGATCCTGTGTTCCATTGTCGGGAAGTCAAGGAGGTATCTCATTGCTACACAGCTGGTGTCTCTCGTGCAGCCCAAAATGATGCGCATGGCTTCGTTTTGTACCTTTTCAAGTCTTCCAATCTGTGTAGGGCTGACAGTGAGGATGGCCAGGGCATACTCGATGCGTGAAAGCACAAGTCCTTGGAACAGAAGTAATAGCAGTCTTTGCTCGATATTGGCAGTCGCCATGACTCTCATTGCTGCCAAACCTTTTCGAGCCTTCGTTATGACATAGTCGACATGATCTTTGAAGGACAGGCTACGATCAAGCCTCACGCCAAGATATGTCATTGACTGGGTTCTACTCAGAATGCTCCCATCCATTCTAACTGCCGGCAGGTCTGTTTTCACAATATGGTTGTTTAGTGAGAACCATGTAACCGTTGCCTTTGCAGGGTTGACAAGGGCATCGGCATCAGCACACCATGAGGAAATTCGATCTAGTTCGCCCTGCATATAGTTGGCAACCGCCTGTCTATCTCGACCCTGTCGATACACGAGGATGTCGTCAACGAATGATAGAGTCCTACCCCTCCCATCCAACTGTTGTTCAGTGATCGGCACCGTATACACGTTGAATAGTACTGGTGACAGTGGTGAACCCTGTGGCAATCCTGGACATATCGTTATCGGCTCAGAAGACCAACTCCCGCATCTTAGCACCACCTTCCTTTGGAGTAGAACTGCAGCTATCCATCGTACAAGGTGAGGGTGCACTTTCAGTCTGAGGAGGGTTTGCATCAAGTGCTCGAAAGATACTCTGTTATATGCGTCCTCTAAGTCTATGGCGGCCGCACATGTCTCTTCTCTGACCTGAAATCCTTCGTAAACATCTTGAGCAAAGACCGCCACATTCAGCCATGACTCTTTGTTGCGTCTGTATCCTCCAAGTGTGGGCGGGAAGCAGCCGAGCTGTTCCAAGTCCCAAGCAAGTCTGTGTGCTACAATTTTCTCCAGTAGCTTGCCAACAGTATTCTGCATCGTAATGATTCTGTAGCCGCTTATCTTGGAGTGGTCTTTGTTCGGTTTTGGCAGCGGCAGCAAGTAGCTGTGTAGCCATTCTTCTTTGACCTGACCCCTCTGGATACTGGTGTTGAATTCTCTGGCCAGTTCTTCCATGTCATCATCTGATATCACCATTAGGTCACCATATCGGATGCCGACTGGGCCTGGGGCGGTGTTAGGTGATTTCTTGAGCATTGCACGCAATATGTCAACTGTGATTGTCCATTCTTCGTCTGTCCCGACCCCCTCGCACAACTGAGAGAGTGTTGTTGTGGTCCTATGTCTGGCGGGCTCGTCTTTCTGGTCAGTCTGTTCTATGTAGCGTGCAAGAAGGGCCTTACCTTTATCCGCATCCGACTTTTTCCATGCGAGGTCTGTGCCTTGAAAGTCTGGTATACCCCTACGTTGTGCAGCACCGTTCATGCTCTTGTGGAGGCGCCAGAATGTCGTAAGAGATTGCTCGGTGTTACTACGGACGGCGAAGGTGCAAGTTAGACAAGTCTGGGGCCGAAAAATATTATTAAGCACTATATTTATTCTCTATAAAATGTGATTTTGGTATGTATTTTGGTGTTTCTAGAACGAATTAATTAGATTTACATTGATTCATATAATATTAATTGCCTCGGTTTTTGTCAGTTTAGGATTTTGCCGATTGTGGTCGGACGGATTATCGACGAAAACCGAGGTTTTACTGTACTTGAAACTGTACTTGGAAATATACTCGTGAAAGGCTTCTTTATCACCCTGATTAAATTGTGTAAAGCTTGTAAAATTATAGAACTTGCAAAATTGTAGCTAACACGTGTAACATTTATGTATCACGCAAATGAAGCTACTGGCAATATTAAGCAGACAGTTGATACTTGAGTTAGGGGTTAAACAATCAATGCCGTTTATTCTCAACATAATACAACAAAAATAACGAACTAATAAGTCACATTGGCATGTCATATTGTCAATGTAATATTACTAAAATAAAATATATGTTGACAGTTTAATGTCAATGTTCTTGTCCATAACCTACATTTTATAGACCAAGCCTGGCAATGAAAAACCATATAGGCGAAAATCTCCAAGTTACTTAAGGCTTCTTGAAAATGTTATCACACATGAGCTAGCCGTCTGCGAGTGATCTGGGCATCCATTATAAAGTTCTCGCTTTATCGGAGAGCAGAATCAACCTGAATGTAATAAATCCAAGATATTAAGGGAGAAATCCTCATTCTGAAGGATTGCACCACTTAGAATCTGCTCTTGAAAACTTTACTTTAGAGTCTCAAGCTCAGCCCCACATCCCCTTCCCTTTTTTCCAACACCAGCGGAAGCATTGTAAATAAAAATGCTTGATGCAACTGAAGAAGACATGTTGATGTAACATTCGATGTGAAAGTTTTTGGTTCGTTTTTGTTTTATCAAGAATGATTGCTTGTAAAAGAGTTACTGCTTTGGTTGCGTTTATGACTTTCCTCGCACATGTGGAGGTAAACAATTAGAGGCAATAAATCCTACAACATATTATGTGTGGCTTTTGTGTTTAAAATATAGAGTAATAAACCACAAAGGACTCATTTTCGCGACTTGAACCGTATTGGATATAAGGTGCTAGAACAATACATTTATACACCAATCGGACTCGATAGATGATGTAGGAAATACTACGCCGGTCGCTTTTACTTCCCAGAACATTTCCTATGCCGATAATAGGCTGGATTAACTCGGGAGCGGACTGGGCGTTCGTTAGTTGCATATTATTTACAGGACGTAGCAGTCAACGCCAGCATTTTTTGGCTGTTTTTGTGATCTCTTGGCAAGTTTACATTCAGAAATTTGCTATTGCTTTTTAAACGTTAGGCACACATACCATTTTCATTTTTTTAACCCAACGCAATGCTGCCTGCTGCCAAATCGCCCGTAGCTGTGTTTCGAACGAGGTATGCGGATTACGAACTGCGTCCGTAATCCCTTCGCCACGGAGCAGGCACACACACACACACACACACACACACATATATATATATATATATATATATATATATATATATATATATATATATATATATATATATATATATATATATATATAATCCAGTGCCCTGCCGGCTGGCATGTGCATCATACCTTTCAACAAATTGCTATCTTCGACGACATGGATCACTTCATGTGTTGACTCCCTTCTGTGCCATGACACAAGACTGTCAAGAATATTCTCACACTGTCTTCCTCTATCTCTCTTTCCGCAAATCTTTTCGGTTGTCACAACATGTTCCAGTCTTTCTCTTCTCATATTATGTCCAAAAAAGCGACGACTGCTTCTTTCTGATGTTTGTGATAAGTTCTCTTTGCAACTCAACTTCCTTCAAAATGTGTGTGTGTGTGTGTGTGTGTGTGTGTGTGTGTGTGTGTGTGTGTGAGTGTGTGTGTGTGTTACATATATAAAATAATGTATGCGTACGTGTTTGTGTATGAGTCAATGTACAAAGACAGGCATAGGAAAAGATAATTATAAAGGGAGACTATTAGGGAAACGGAGAAAAGAAAGACAACAGCATAGATTGAGTCATGATGATGATAATTTGCATGTCAATTGTTGTTGCTGCGTTGTTGCCTTTCTTTTATCCGTTTACAAGGGTGTATGTGATACATCCTGGTGCTGCTGACCATTGCAAACAGACTCAAAGTGTTGCAGGCAAGGTCATACCTCAAGGTGGCTGCGGACAAGGAATACATCCTCCATGATTCCCAGAATGCAGTCAAGAGCTGCATGCTGTTAAGTGGAAGATCATGGGTGGCTCAGGCAGAAGATACCATAAGGGAAGTGGGCCCACTTAATAATATTGACATAGGCAAGAATTGGGTCGGAGTGCCGAATAGAAATTCAGACTTGTGTGGGGGGATATAATCACACTGGGATTTGGGGAGTGGCCAGCAGACGCTACATTCAGCATTTAATTCAGGACCAGTCTCTTCCTGGCGATCTGATTATCTATACTGATGACTGTGCAAAAAGTGCATGGGGATTCATAGCAAAAGCCAATGGCCAATGTTTGGTAAAGGAGAGCTTGGCATATGATACCACAACCTCAAGTCTGAGAATGGAGGTTGAGGCGGTTACTGCAGCTTTCCACTGGTTGGAGAAATACTGTATACGCATGTCATGATTGTGGCTGATTCACAAAGCAAGCTGACAAAGGTGAAGACTGGCATGCTTCGTGCTGAATGATATGCATCAATTCAGGTGTCGCAGGTTGTGAGCATTCGCTGGATCTTTTCTCCAGGACACTCTGGTGTGGCTACAAATGAACAAGCAGACAGATAGGCTGGTGTTGCATCATTGAAGGACGATTTGATGCATATTAAGGCAGATGTGGTGAAGGTTCTCTGGGAGCGCGTGAAAAATTCAGAAGAACAGATAGACTATTATGGTCTAGAGAGAATGTAGCAGCAGGAGGTGGTCAGAGGATCTAGTAGACAGTCGTCACTCGGAGGTCAAGCAAGACGGGCATGTATTCAGATTGCAACGGGCACCATTAGTATTGGAAATAACCGCTGGCTGTTGAAGATGATGACTGAGCGCTTATGGGAATGTCCCGAGTGCAATGATGTCGCTTTTTGACTCAACTCAACTCAACTCAACTTTTTCCATGCGTGTCTTTTTTTTTTTCATGTCTATATTTTACTTCTCTCAATTTTATTTGTCTTCATAAGCAGTCTTAAACTATATTGCGTTCTTGTTGGGTTCAACTCTTTGTTCTCTTAATCGCTCAATGAATTTGAAATACTTGTCTATATCTTGTTGATGTTGTTTGTCCATCAAGAATGATGATGACCATTCTTTTCATCCAGTGGGATTGAAAGTATGGAGCCGTGAGTTCTAAGATGGCTGATAAGGCCTATTTTGGCTCGAAATGTTCTTTGACAATGTGGACAAAGCATGCTTGACGTTTCTGGAGGAGGATTTTCTGCAGTGGTTTTTCTGTTCTGTCTTTTCTTCACAGCTCTTGCAGTCCTGGCTGCCTCACAAGTGACTGCACCCTTGCGTAATGATGCACGCCACGAATTTCGGTCTCTGGCTGCAGTCTCCCAGGTGTCATGATGAATTCCAAAAGCATTCAGTGAGATTTTCAGAGTGTCTTTAAAGCGTTTCCTCTGGCCGCCTTCGGAGCGTTTACCACAACGCAACTCGCCGTAAAAAATTCGTTTAGGGAGCCTGTGATCTGGCATGCGAGTCAAGTGACCAGCCCAGCGAATCTGATTCTTCATTACTAGAGTGTGGATACTGGGCATGGACGCTCTTTCTAGGACTTCAGTGTCTGGGATCTTGTCTTGCCATTTAATCTTCAGTAACTTCCTAAGGCAGACTGTGTGGAAGTGGTTTAATATCCTAGCTTGTCGCTGATAAACAGTCCAGGTTTCACAAGCATATAGCAGTGTGGATAATACAACTGCTTTGTAGACTTTCAGCTTTGTTTGCAGGCTTATTCCAATTTTGTCCCATACATTCTTGTACAGTCTGCCAAAGGCCGCGCTGGACTTGAAGATTCTTGCATTCACTTCATCATCAATTGTGGCAACTTGTGACACAGTGCTGCCAAGATAGGTGAAATTGTCCACAACACTTAGACTATGACCATTCACTTTGATATTCGGCACAGTGTGATTATTCCCTGGAGCTGGCTGGTACATAACTGCAGTCTTCTCCAGATTGACATTGAGCCCAAAGTTGGCACAGGCATGTGAGAAAGCTGAAACATTATGTTGCATGTCCGCCTCTGAGTTGGCATATAGAGCGCAATCATCAGCAAACAGGAGCTCTCTGACGGTGTCGATGTCAATTTTGGTTTTAGCTTTCAGCCTTCTGAGATTGAATAACTTTCCATCCATGCGGTAGTTGATGTCTATTCCAATGACTTGTCTATAACACTTATATTCAAACACGCATTCTATCAGTACTCACACTTTTGTTGTGCCGTTCACAGTCTTATTACAGACTTTGATAAAAGAAACAAAGGAGTTAGTCAGTCTTAATGTTATTGTCATGCATCAATGAGCAAACCTAACAAGGAAACACAGGCCTGGTTAAATACAACGAACAGTCATTAAGTAACGTGACTATTATAATAAATTACACGAAAGAGTATGGACACAGGAGCATCTTATTTTACGATTCAAACTG
Source organism: Cepaea nemoralis (assembly GCA_014155875.1). Taxonomy (NCBI): domain Eukaryota; kingdom Metazoa; phylum Mollusca; class Gastropoda; order Stylommatophora; family Helicidae; genus Cepaea; species Cepaea nemoralis. The sequence goes on from JACEFZ010026779.1 coordinate 39,281, forward strand.
GCACTTGAGTAATATCCCATGTAGAGGTCGTGAGATTCTAGCAGTTTGTGTACGTGCAATTACGATTACAAAATGGCTGGCCCACTATCGACTTGCACCGTGGAAGAGCAGAGTGTTTTTTTTTTGTTAGGTCAGAGGGTACAAAGTAAAATCCACAGAATAATGATGGTTCAATGTGGAGACAATTGTTTGGGTGAGGCAAGAGTGTATGAATGGGTAAATATATTTTAAAATGACATAAAATTAGAGAATGAATCCCCTCGAAAAGTCATGATGACCATCTTTTGGGAGTACTAGGCAATGGGTGAAACTGTGACTAGTGTTCGATACTAATGAACAAAATGAAGACCGCGATATAATCGAAATTCTGGGGACTTTTCTAAACATTAGTATTATTGTCAACGTCCGCCCCAATACGGCTGCGCATATAGTGGGTACACTTTAAAAAAAAAAAATTCGCATATCCTTTACAGGACATCGCTGTAAACAGCAGCATTTTCCAGCTGTCTATTGATTTCTTGGCAAGATTACGCTCAGTAGTTTGCCATAGCTTTCTGAGCGGCCGGCTCAGTTATCCCGCAAGTCACCAGCGGGGGACGAACCGCTCCCAGCTCTCGCCCGCTACGAGACTCTGCGTGATAAACGGAATTACGGAGAAAGTGTTGTAACCCCTCGGCCAGAGAGACCGGCAGTGGGTACACTACGTGCTCTAAAATTTGAGGTCTTGAAATATCTTTCATGCAGTCCAGGCTTGGCGCTATCTAACTTTCACTTGTTTGGACCCAGGTGTCGTGTCCTCCTTTAAAGTGTCGTCCCTGGAGTGAAGAGAGTCAACACCCACATTATAATATTTTTTTCCCTTATCAATATCCTGGAGAATCCACCAGCTTCCGTCCAACACACTCCATCAGCCCGTGGACACCTTTTCCTATCACTCTCTCACTGTCGTACTATGCCCCCTCTCATACTTCCCCAACGCAACATACTCAACAACTCTTGCTTCTAAAAATTAATAAAGATTAATTTATTAAAAGAAAAGTGTAACGTATATGAGACGTGTATGCGAAGAAAATGTGTGACGTGTTCTATAAAGTGTGTAGAATCGGGCTCTCAGACAACAACCCAGTTAGCTCATCCTAGCAAGGATAGACCACAGCACGTTACGTCAGAACAGGTACATCTCACCCAGTGCCGAAACCATCTTGCCGGATACTGACTTGCCTCTGTAGACCTCTGGTAATCCCATTTCATGATAATCCGAAATAGACACCGGTGGTAATAACAGTTAATCATGGACCGGTTGCACAGTACACAATGTACGTTCCTATCGTTCCTAAAGAATGCACAAGTCCTTTGTAGTGTGTACACAGTTATTAATGTTAATTGTTAATGTACTTGATCCTAACTCGTGTCTATCTAGCCTCAAGTATCATGTCTTGTGTTCTATTACACGAGATTATATCACACTATGTAACTATAATAATTAATGTTCTCGGTTAGTTACTACTGTCTGATGCTGTGTGGTGCATCAACAATCATCACCCCTCTTAGGTGAATCATCTTCCTTCTAGCTTTAGTTACGTTCTGTATGAAACTTTATTGACTGTTCAACTGGTGTTCTTCCGAATGGGATTTGAACCTTTCCTGAAACCTTGTTGAGTTGCCTCGGATCTGGTAGGGAACCTAGGATAGAAACAACACATCTGGTGATAGTACTAGTCACTGATCCTACCGGTTGAGTGTAAGCCTATTGCCTTGCTCAGTGATCTTTAGCTAACTAAACTCTGTCATAGAGCAGATTAGCTACCCACCTAGGGCCGAATCAGGCTATGATAAGGAAAGACCAATACAGAGTGCAAAACCCCAGCGGCAATTTCCCCGTCTCCCAATTATCCATCATTACTCTATTCTTAACTAGCATAGCTTATCCTCACACTCTAGTCTAACACGGCTACTGCCTAAATTAATTAGAACTAATATTATGATAGGTTATACCTTAAATGGCACTACTGCAGTCCTATCAATCATATCTACATCTGCCATGATAGGCACGTGTAAAATTAAGTCACTAATTAACACACGGTAGACATTATTTCCACTAAGCACTGCAGTGCCATTGCACTCCCGCCTAGAGCCACATTTTCAAGTCCCCCTAGTTGGCCCCAACTAGGGTTTATATGGCAAACTCCCAAAGTTGGCCACGTGACGTTATCCTTTATGCCCACACAGGTGGCACATTGGGCAGATCATCCCCTGTCAGGGATCCATCCCCTCCTTGCTCCATCAATGTTAGATTTGTCATCACTGGTTTTGACATCCAAAACAATCTAGAGAGTTACTGTAGAGTTCCAACAAAGGGTTTCGATACCAAGCTGCCAATCATGGTTTTCCAAACAACCTTACATTGTGCACGTGACGTTATTGATGTCCGGCAGGTGTTCCACTGTTTCCAATAACAAGCCCTCAACTTTCTGTCATGTGGTGACAGTCAAAACCGCCATTCCGTCTGATGTCCGGAACTATAGATGACAGACGGAACTATTCCATATCCTGAGCGGGCAAGGCTATGTGATTCTAACTGTTTATGAACTGCCAACGCGGTGTATCCATTCCTCTCACTCACCACCAAATGTGTATATGTGCTGACCGGATGTAATCCGTGCAGCTGTGTTTACTCTGTTAGTACGACTGTTGGGGCCTAGAAAATATACGCTAAGCAAACGTCGGTATTATCATTATCTGGTTAACTCATGGCGATCTCGTGACACCAGGAAAGAACGTTTGCGGGGTCAGAGGTTTGCAGATGACAACAAGTCAATGGAGGCGGTGCAAAATTGGTTTAAATTCACACTCAAAAACGTGTCTCACAAAAGGCGTCAGAAATCTTGTGGACAGGAGAACCAAGTGTGTTAGTGGGCAGGGAGACTATGTTGAGAAATACATACGCAATTTCAGGTTCGCAGTATTGTAAAAAAAAAAACGTTATTCGTAAAATTCCTACTACTTAATGACTTTCCATCGTATATGCCATGTTTGGCTAATGTTTGCATCGGTTTAGGCTTGGTTCCTTCCCTACTGCCAGACTTTATCTTCAGACACGCAATCTCTAAACCCCCAAGGACGGACAGAAACTCGGTATGCCATTTCATATTATTCCTACACAGAACCGCCGTCACTACGCCTCTGGGATAGCTCATACGCTCAGTTTCTTTCAGCAAACACTGAAGGGTTTGTGTGCTTAACTGTCCTCACAGAAGAATGGTTGTGTACACATCTGTTATATTCTATCATGTTCTCTTTACGTCAGTATCCTGATTGATTTCAAATTTCATGCGCATTTTACTGCTTATTAAAGATCTTAATCCGTTTGCGCTTAAACTTCCGTTACACTCTTCATATAGCAATGGCAAACGTAGGAACGTAAACTTGCCAAGAAATCACAAACAGCGAAAAAAACTCCGCAGTCAGTGTAAAGGATATCCAACTAATTTTTGTTTATTTAACACTGGATGCTCGGTAGGGGATTTAACCTTTGCCCGTGGTCATGTGTTCGAATCCCCATGGAGGAACATTTTTTAATATTGACATGGGCTGACATGTCAAATCCAGGAAATGTTCTGGGTAGTAAAGGTATTGGGCGCGATATTAATCGCCTCTTACATCGAGTGCCGATTGGTCCATACAAATGTCGGGCTTGTACCATATATACCTAAACATCCTAACGGCGGTAAAAAGCCACTTTCCTTATTTTTACTTTGTATAATGGATGTACTTTGTGTACTACTTTGAGTCCTACCAGTTCGTTCTGCGGCATTATATGACTATATCATTACCTGGCAGTATTAAGATCATTCGTATTTTCCCCCAAGAAAGGATGGTTCACATTAGTCTCCAAAGCTTCCTACGTCTGGTACAGTAAATAAAAGTATCTTTCCAGCCCATCTCTTCATGCAATCATCTCAATTAAACCATTACCTTCCTCCTGCATATATCCCTTCCAATATTCACTCCAGTATTCTTTTCAGAAGTGTACAGTGTCTTATACTGTAGTTTGAAATACAGGATTGTATCACCAGGCCCCTTGCAGAACGTGGCTCTTATAGCGGCCTGCCGAAAAGTATCTCAGTTTCATCTTCCATCCCCGCTGCTTCATGCATCATCATGTCTAAAGTGTCTTCAAAGTCCAGTGTCTATATTCGTGCTGGTAGACCTCTGCCATGAATCCCATCACGAGTCTTGCCAAGCCACGTTGCTGTTTAATATGGCCGAAGTATTTTAGTTTCCGTGACATGATACTGGGTAGTTTATACTGTGACATGATACTGTGTAGTTTATAAGCCAGTTTTGTATGTGTCGATGTTCAGACCTTGTAGAATGTGATCCTTTATTTCTCCTTGGTCCACGGCATTCGACTAACGTCAGTCAAAAGCCAAAATGTTCTTCTTTAGGATTACGAAATGGTACATCGCTGGCACCCGTCTTTTGTTATTTTAATTTGTTTGCTGGTGTTTTGGCATAGGTTATTAATACTGTTTAGTCCCTGCTAGTCTATAGTTTTGTTGATTGTAAAGTTGAGATATTCAAAGTTTGTGACATTTTCAATGTTTTCATCGGTGTTTGTGACGTTTAAAAAAAAAATCCTTGACACTATTCGAGGGCAGGATCGTGACATCTACATCATATATTGTTATATCATGTCACGTTATGTCAAACTATTCGTAGATTATGCTATGATATTTCAAAATATGTTACTGCCCTATTCCAGCTTTGCGAAATGCTGACAACCTCATTCTTGAGTTCATGTGGTGCTTCCCCCTTGACCTCCATTTGCTCAAGCACAGTTTGTGGCTTCCAACTTAGACAGCATTTTCCGACTGTCAGGGCAAGTGAATACCCTACGATGCTCTAAGTACGGTTTCCCCACCTCTTCAGATACTCGGTCCCTCTGCATTGTCGCACTCATGTGTGTTGTCTGTCTTTTACTACTAGAGCTTACAGTATCAATGCATCATCATCAAGTGCCCTGATAGCTGGCGTGGGCGTTCATGTCTCTTTACAGATCGCTGTCTTTGGTGCTCTGGATCAACTTTGATGATGATATTCTTGCATGCCACTGTCTTAGTTCATGCATCATCGTGTCTCTTGGTCTGCCTGTGCCCTGCATATCTACCCCTTGATCTTCCCAGTTGTCACGATGTTCTCTAAAGCCTAACTTCCCATCACATGACCAAAGAAAGTTGCTTGTCTCATTCTTATTCTTGAATATAATCTTCTAGTTTAATTAACCTCCTTCAGGCTGTCGTTGTTAGTTACTCTGGCAGCCCATGGAATTTGCAACATTCGTCTCAGGAACCTCATATCTGTTGTCTTCAGTTTCTTCCTAATTTGTTCATTTATTTACATTCTAAGCTTCACTGCAATACAGCAAAACAAGTTCTATATAGCATTTCAGCACTTTCTTTCATTCATTTACAATAATAGTGATTTACAATATTCTAAAAAGACGTTTCACGTGTCGGTCTTATAATTTAGATGATCAGCAAATCAACATAAGAACAAAGCCTACAAGAGACCGACATAAAACTTTACATTATTTTTGATATGTCACGTTGCCTACATTAACGCTTCTTATTGAATCTATAATAGTCTCAGGCCAGCCTAACACATTCTTTGCGATTGGAATTCGCACACAGCGCCACCGAGCCGGCAGGCAAGCGTGCTAGCCGCAGCACCATCAGGGATCCCAACTCTATTGATAGAAAGGTAAATAGATTTCTATCAAAGTTTATTCATTCACAAAGAAATTAAGGGAACGAATTGCGCAAGGCGTTGACAGTCTTATGGGTTTCATAAAACAAATTCATCACATGACCAAAGAAAGCTGTTTGTCTCATTTTTGTGTGTGGAATATATATATATATATATATATATATATATATATATATATATATATATATATATATATATATATATATATATATATATATATATATATATACCACACTGTCTACACAGATAGCTTGTCAGGTCTTAGTCAGATATGACTGAGCTGCCGTATGACAGTAGGCGGTACTACCTGCTTCTGTTAGCGCTTACCTAACCTGACACCCCACACTGTGCCAACGAATTCGGGCGGAAGAGCGCAATTGGGAGGGTACAAGCCGTATCCTGGTGTGAGGAAAAGCAACCTAAAGACTAAATGTCATGGTTGGGCAGACCAGGCTATAAGCCATGGTTGGTAACTGGTCTAGGATCGAAGCTCGGACAGGCGGAGAGTTAGAGCATTGCTTTGCTTATCCGGCAGCTTCTACAGCTTGTCTTGTTCCATAGGTGTTTCCAAGGCACCTGGGCCAGGTTCTATACTGGCCAAGACCTACTAACACGTCCTAGTCGTGCGTCCTGGGCAACAGGTCCCTTCGGGGTCATGGCTAATGTAGTAGGATCGCTATTCTTCCGAAGTCGGAGAGTATCTGCCTGCACGGCGAGGACCCATCAGTCTGAACACCAATAAGCCAGACGGATACTCACGCACAACGGATACTCACGCAAACCTCAGTCCGGTATGACATCACACTGATGTTGGACAACAGGATATCTTCATACGACATACAGGACTTCCGCTGGAGTTCACAGCCAGCGAACGCAAGCAAGCAAGCAAGTCTTGTTCCAGACCTATTGGTGTCACCTTTCCTCTGGAGTAAACTAGACAGGCCGAGAGAGGAATCATGCTGCATGGGCAACACATGGACTCTAAATTCAGCCCAGGCTTTGTGTTATGGAGAGATAAACCCATTTTACAAACTATCGTCTGTCAAGACGGCAGGGTGCCAGTATATGTGTCATCTCATCATGTTCCTCTTGTTCCTTGCGGTGTCGAGGTGAAGTATAAACATCGTGAGAGTGCCCGATTGTGGGCTTCATATATCGATATTCCCATGGACTCTGCTATTCCCTCCGTCCAACGTTTGCATGGTCGGCCTCTTCCTCTGTTTCCATCTGGTCTGTACATCATTGCTTGTTGTGGTATGCTGTTGACCGGTAACTTACTTGCATGGCCAAACCATTTGACTTGCTGCTTTCTAATAAAATCTAGTGCTGCTTTAATCCCCACTTTAGTCCTCATTTCTTCATTTCTGATCTTATCTCTTCTTAATACGTTGAGTATTCTTCTCAGGAACCTCATTTCTGTTGTTGTGATTTATCTTTTCTCTTTTTCTATCATTGTTCAGGTTTGGCATTGGTAGCATAGAGTTGGTAGGAAGATTGTGTTGTAAAGTGCTTTCTTAGTAGTTAATGATACATGTTTGTTCTTTAGTATTGGTGCCATTTGTCCAATGAGTTGATTTGCCTTATTGCACCTATTTTCGATCTCGTCTTCTGATCTGCCATTTGATGATATTATACTTCCTAGGTACTTGAAACTGTTTACTTGTTTCATGGGATGTTCGTTTAAGTGAAACAAGTAAAGTGTTTCAATATATATATATATATATATATATATATATATATATATATATATATATATATATATATATATATATATATATATATATATATATATATATATATAGTAGGGCTGCGGAAGTTAACGATTAATTCATCGATTAATCGTTAATTTTTTTTAACGATTAATTTTTTTTAACGATTAATCGGAAACTTTTCTCCCATCACTTATACAAATGAACCGGTTGTCAAAAAATTGTCGGACATTTTAAACATAGTGCTGCAAACACAACCGGGTTGCAAAATTGTACTGAGTCACCATTGTGTAAGATGCAGCAAGATGTACCAAAAACACGGAGCAGTATTTTTATTATGCTACAGAGTCTTCTACAGGCCAGAGAAGCATCAGCTGTCTACCTGTCAGATGTAAAGAAGCAATACAAAGGTCCAAAACTGTCAGATTCAGATTGGGAGAAAATTTCGAAATATGTCAAAGGTTTGGACTTATTCTGTCAGACCATGGTCCTGCTTGGCAGTCAAGATTATGTTTCATGTAGCTGCGTATTGCCACTGCTGTCATCGTTGACAAAGCACATGACTGTACACGATTATGATCCGGGCTACATAGCTAAATTTAAGGCAGCATCTTTTAATGACTTCAATGAACGTGTAGCTAATATGACAAGTATATAAATACTACAGATTGCAACAGCACTTGATCCACGCTACAAATACCTGAAGTGTTTGACAAAAGATGCAAAAGAACGAACTTGGTCACGTATTGAACAACAAATAGCAGTTGATGTTCATGATGCGCAGATGGGGACTGCTGCAACGAATGATACTGATTTTGACAATGAAACTATATGTGAACCAAATGAAAAGCCTATTAAGCTAATTGAGTCTGATTTGAAGAAGTAAGTTGCTGAATCGCTTGACCGTCTACAATGGTCGAAACTTCATGAACATCGATATTCAAAATTGGCATTCCTTGCCAAGACCATTATGTGCATACCGGCTACCTAGTTCCATGTGAACAGCTCTGCTGGTTATATTGTTAATAAGACTCGCTCGTCACTTGAACCAAATACTATCAACATATTCGTCTGTTTGCATAGTTGGTTATTAGATGACATATGAACAAGACAATCCAGTGTTATTTCGATTTTTGGCATATACGACTATAATGTGAGTTATGTGAATTTAAATATTTTGCTTTAATCGAAATTAACTATTAATTAATCGTAATTTTTTCAAAAGTTAACTATTAAATTTAAATTAATCGGTCGCAGCCCTAATATATACATATATATATATATATATATATATATATATATATATATATATATATATATATATATATATATATATATATATATATATATATATATATATAATGACAGACAGACAGACAGACAGACAGACAGACAGACAGACAGATAGACAGACAGACTACCACAGCACATGCTGACTGTGAGTGACTGTGTATCAGTATGTGTGTATTGAATATACGTAAAGTCAGTCTGTGAATAGCAACTGCGTTAGTATTCACTAACGCGAGCTAAAAGTTATAAAGGGACTTTCCATGCACCTTATGGTGTATTGAGCATATGGTAATAGAGTCAGTTTGACAGATCAACCGACACTCGAGGTGTGATGTAGTCAATATCACACAGGTCGCTTACATTTCCCAAGATTCTTCCTGGAACCTATTTTAGGCTGGGTCGACCTAAGAGCCCAGGTCAAGTGTCGACATCCGTCTTGATGTAAATTTGAACACATATTCGAAGCCTGCAAGCAGGCTTATAACCACTACGCTATCGCGGCTCCCGAATATAAATTGGTTGACTTATAATGTATCATTTAAACAGTATGTGAATAATACAGTATAACAACGTGAGCTTTCAATAACACACATATCTGAGCCTCAAAGCTCAATTAGACACGTACAACACAGAACATTATCTATGTGAATTGCTATCATTTCTTCATACATATGCAGTTCACCATTGAAAATGAGATTCTTTCTTTAACGCAACATTTGGATTGAAGTTCAGGCCGCAAGCCGCTGGAATCAATGATGTGATCTGGCGAAGGCTCATGGAATACACAATTACTTTAATGATACAGCCATGCAGACGACAGTGATGAGCTGCACATGACCTTATGGGGTGGGGGTGGGGGAGATTTGATAACAGGCAACAAGGAGGGAGCGGTGGAGAGAAGCTGATATGGGAATGTGAGATAAATAAAGATCGATACAGCGAACAAACAGGAAACATATTGTCTTTGTAGACAGTGTTATAGCTAGAAAAGAGAGACTGCTAGTTACATTGTTCATATTAAATATGTATGATGCCAGTCTGTGGATAATACTTTACAGGAAGTGGCCAGGATAACGGAGATATGTAGGGGATGGCGATAAAGGAAATTAGAATATCGAACACAAATACTACAACAATGGGGGATACATCGCGGCAAAGAAAGAAGTGTTGACAATATCAACATAACTACAAGTATATACGAGTATATACCCATACATGCAGGTATAAATCAGACAAAGGCACTTATACGCATACATGCCTACACAGACATGAATACATGTATACAAGTATACATAAATACATACAGACATACGCCCATAAACATACACACATGCAAACACATGACTATACATACATACCCACATACATATACACATACGTACACACAGACATGCACGTGTATACAAACATACACACATTAAAACATTCAGACATACATACAAATAAATAAATACATGCGTACGTGCGTACGTACTGTACACACCACACACACATACACACCCATTCATACCTACATATTTCCTCCGAAGTCGGAGAGTGTCTGCCTGTACGGCGAGGAACCACCAGTCTGCACACCAATAAGCCAGACATGGGACAACGGATACTCACGCAAAACCCAGGTCCTGTATGACATCACACTGATGTTGGACAACAGGATGTCTTCATCCGACATACAGGACTTCGCGTTGGAGCTCAAGCCAACGAACACAAGCAAGCAAGCAAGCAGCAAGCAAGCATACCTACATATATACACACATCCATCCATTCTTCCATACATCCATCCATAGACAGGCAGGTAGCGAGCGAGCCAGCCAGCCAGCCAGCCAGCCAGCCAGCCAGCCAGCCAGCCAGCCAGTCAGACAGCCAGCCAGCCAGCCAGACAGACAGACAGACAGACATAATTATTCTGTTTGCTTTAAACACATCTGCGCTGCTTGCAAAAAGAAATTGCTGTCATCGTTTTCTTATGTAATTTCTCTTATCTCCAATAGCATTTCTATATGGGATGATTGTTGATCACACTCAAAACGATTTGCGAATGATCAAATATAAATTTATTTTCATATATACACACACACATAATTAGTAGACGCTATTTAATATGGTATTACATGCGGAAAGATCTCATGCGTGTTCCTCCATTATTGTTCATTACGTCTGCTGTTTGTAATATTATATATTACATTTGTAATTATAAATATTCTTTTGTTTGTACTTACTAGTTTAATTTTCTGTACAAAAGCAAAGGAATAAAAGTAGGGATAAGGACAAAACAACAAAGATACTTCTTGTATAACAGAAGCATTCTTCGGGCATAAAATAGTTTTGTTTTAATTCACGTCCGACAATACGTGTGGTGCTTCACAGCGGCGGCGATTGATACATTATATGTGTATTATCTAGCAGTGAAAGGAAAAACAACTCCCGTCACGTCTTGCGCTGATGGCGGAAGCAGCGTGACCTAAAGAATGGATGAGCCAACACGTATAGATGTTTCTGAATATGGAACAGAGCTGCCAAGGCGAAAAATGAATCACCAAGAGAAACAATCGATGCCGGGTGAATGTAGTTAACGTCAGACGCCGGTTCTATTCTGAAATATTGTGGGATATTGGTATAGGAGTGGTATATGTCGATTTCTTTCTTATACTTTCCTACTATAGAAGAATGTAGAGGTAAACTGGGTCGTTTGTTGTTTTGTTTGTTTCATAATTACACACAAATTAGATTTGTCTGTCTGACATAGGTGTAGGTCTATGAAAAAGAAAGGATATTATGGGTGTCTTTAGCAAATATACGTTTCGTATAATTCTTTTGCTGCCTAGTGTTATGCAAGAACACATTTACAGTGTTACACCTCTGTATAAACACTATCAGCACCATCGTTATCAACATCATAATTATAATCATCATCATAATTGTTGCTTTCACCACCATTTGCTTTCTCAACATCATAGTCATTATCATCAACATTATCGTCACCACCATTAGCATCATCATTATAATCATCTTCATCATTTTCAATTGCCTTGTCGTGTTCGACGATGCTTCTCCATAGTTCTAGTTCTACAATATGTTCTCGTTCCCCGACAGCAATATACAGACATGTACATGCTCTCTTCTAATTATAAAACAATAAGTCGCACCAGTTATTACAATACGCTTTAGCATGTTATGTGTTTCTAACATCTTCAGAATGTTTGAGACATTTTTGAATACTGTATTCTCATGTTTGTGGTTTTCTGCTTCTGTTGCTGCCATTATTCACCCACCTTCCCCCATTGAAGTATAGTTGCTCCAACCAAATCATGCTAGATCGTCCTATCAGTTTGCTATCTCCTGCACCTCCGCCACCTCTGTCTCTAATTCTTCTATCCCTCTTCTCCTCCCCCTCCCCCGGGGTCCATATACGCTTCGCTTGCACTGTTAGTTCCAGAGAAAGGGTTATCTGGATATATTATTATCATATTTTTTCAGTGTGTATTCTATCAAGCTCCAGCGTCTGCTTCTTATCTCTTTATCCGCTTTAATATATCGAGTTCTCTAAATACAGATTCACATTAACGATTCTAGCATACTATTTTAGTCCTTCAATTCTGCGCAGTACCAGCGTCTGTGATGTCTTTTGTTATTTCATGTATGTCTTGGCGTCTTTCACAACAATTAGGTTACTTATTTTGCCGTTCCAAGTTGGATCTTTCTTCTGTAAACCCGCATTTCTGTGGCTGAAAGGAAGTATTACTCGGAATATACTGATAAAGCCGATACTTAGAATGAATAGACCGAGCCCTCTTCCACCAAGGAAAAACACCGAGTATGCCTCCAAGCTAATGTCAATTATTGCGGCCCTACGACACCATATAAACAAATTCACAAGTATTGATGAGCACTCATAGACGTAGAAGAAAGAAGAAGATATTAGAGAAAAACATAAACATTGAAAACTATAGTTCTCAATTATATAACCCGGGTTTGGTAAGTATAGCAACAAATTTTATGATAATTGTAGGTTAATCTCTGTTTCATTCTGTTACTTCTATGAGGGCCGATCTATGTTTGTGAACTTGTTTATATGCTGCCACACTAGCAAATGTGTCAAATGTGTGTCCCATTGTAAGGTAACAAAAGCCGTTCCGGGAATGCTGGTGGTCTCTCAAAACGGGGAAAGCAAAACGTGGGTGCTGACAAGTGGTTGGAGAATACATGTGACTTTCTGAGTCTGAGAAAAAAGTACAAATAGTCTCATAGCAGATTCTACGGTTTGATGTGAAGAATTACGCAATCACATAGTCTAGGTCAAACCATATAAGATGAAGTTGCCAGTTTCTTTCTTCGTTGCCTTTTCTTCGCAGACAATTCCTAGAAAATTGGTTAATACTCATTTTTATGAATTTGGGTAGACTCTAGAGCCGTACTGTTAGGGAAAAAGTAATTACGTCTCTGATGGGGATTGAACCACCACCATTGGTGAGGCAGGCAAGTATACTTATCACTACACCACAGCGATTCCTATACTAAACAAGTGGATATTCAGAAAAAAGTAACATTTCATTGAAATAAAAGCCAAGAAATGTAGAGGTATTCGATATGTTGGGGGTTAAAAAGAGAACAGATGAAAGAAAGACAGCGATGACTCAGATATATAAGGGATATCAAAAGACGACACAGTCATCTCTTAATAGAAAACAAACAAAAATAAACAAACCCATAAACAAAAACGACACGCTTGTGTTAGAAACGTCGAAGGCAATAAGTAGACAGCGATACATGTGAGGAGATAACATTAGGAGATTGATAATCAGTAGTCTGGGTGAGTTGGTCACCAAAATAAGAGTCAGAAGATCGAGATTAATGGCCGCCGACCATATTTTGGAAGACCGTTCTTTGAATATTATTATATACTCGTACGAGGGTTAGCATGGCCGAATTGATAAGAATGTGTGTTCTTAAACATTCGGTGTGCAGGCATCCGGTGTGCCACACCGAACAGTTAGACTAAAATGTTGACTTCGCATCCTTGACCATGGGACGTAAATTACAAGAACCTCTGAAATAGGAGTTGGTTCGCCTGATGGCCATGGATATTTTTAATTGGGAAAGCTAATCCACACACAACATTCAGTCCAGTGCTACTAGAAGTAGTGTTACGGACCATACTTGAGCTCAAAGTCAGCGAGCGCACAAAACATTATACTCGTGCAAACAATGAAAAATACAAGTAAACATGCAAAAGACACTTGTACACTCATGCAGGTGTATTGGGTATAAAGTGCTAAATCTATACTTGTATGCCTAGTCGGCACACTATGGGGGTTGTGGTCAATATCAAACCGATCACCTTTACTTTCAAGGACATTTCCTGCTTTCATTTTAGGCTGTGTCAACCTGGAGCCCAGGTGAATGGTTTTTAATGTCCTTGATGGAGATACAAAAGCATGGCCACCGGACCAGCATGCTCGCCATTGCCCTGTGGAGGCTTCCAGCCTTAGAAGAATAAAAATATGCACATGTCCATTACAGGACATTGCAATCAACTCCAATATTGTTCAACTTTTTTTTTTTTTTTTTTTTTTTTGTGGTTTTTTTGTTTTCTTTTTGTTGTTTTTTTGGGTTTTTTTTTTGGTGGTTTAAATAAATGATGTCGGTCGTTCAGAAAGCAATGGCAAGCTACTGAACGTAAACTTGCCCAGGAATCACGAACAGCCAAAAAATATTGGGGTTGCCTGCTACGTCCTGTAAAGGATATGCAACTAATTTGTTTGTGATTTACTAGACAAGTTTACGTTCAGTAGTTGGCGATTGATTTCTGAATAACCAACGCTCACACCATCAACATTCAACACACACGGTCTGCTTGTATGTTGCAAGCAGTGCGGGACTGACAACTTGACGGCATTCGTCAGTAATTCAATGCAACGTTAAGAAGAGTGTTGAGGGGTTACATAGAACCTGTGCTTTTGTATGGATGTGAAGCGTGGACAATGAGCAGACAAGCTGAAAGACATCAAATGATTGTGCAAATGTGAAGAAAATGCAAAGAATACCAAGGGCAGACAGAAAACCCAATGAGTAAATCCTACAAGAAACAAATGAAAACCGTAAAGTGATTACAGAAATTAGTCGTAGACAGTCACAATTTTTGGACACGTTATGAGAAGAAATAAAATAGAGAACTCGTGACAACTGGCAAGACTAAGAGGAAACGAACAAGTGGAAGGCAGAGAAGTAAATATCTGGAAGGCTTAGCCACGTGGTATGACTAAGACAATAACACATAACTGATCCACGACTCTGGAGATCGTGTGAGATGTCGAAACATGACCGCACATGCTTATCGGCATGGCACAAGATGATTATCATGAGGATGATGTTGATGATGATGATGATGATGATAATAATGATGATGCGGGATTACGAATCACGTTCGCTACCTTTTAACCGGCTATTCTAAAGAAGAACAGCAGATTAAAATAAAGAATGCAATATCTACACAATTTTCTGAAAGTTTATAAGAAGTAACAGAAGGCCACTATTCGGATCTGCCCCTTCTAATAATGAAATCCAAACATCGTGCTGTTGAACTCAATCACTATGAAATGTGAAATATTTTGAAACCCTGAGAGTTTATTCCGTGAGCTCCGAAAATAGCCAGAATATGATTGAGTGCCATTGCGAAGCTTTGTCTGAATCCAAGCGAAAAGACTGTTATCTTCTACAGAAGAATGTTCGATGGGATTTCTCTTTCTCCATGTTTACATTTACTGGGCACGTCTTCAGTTAACGTTGGTTCTTTGGTTGTTACTGAAAATGGAGTGTAAGGAGTTAGATCATTATATATTCCAGTAACCCAATGTGTTTAGGTGGTCAGTTTCTTTCCTCGCTGTCTTTTCTTCCTATACAATTTCCAGACATTTGAGTCAAACCCAGTGCCGGGTTGGTCGGAAACATAAATCCTGCCATTGCTGAGCGTTGACCTGGGACACCTGTCTTAGTATGCATTCGCATTAACCGCCAGGACACCTACAGATAAAATTACTATTATATGCAGATATATTTGTCTCAATAGCCTCTTTACTTATTGTCACGAGTTGCTACATCTAAGCAAGTTTGAGAAATGGAACATTTTCAGATGAGCTAACTATCAATGTTCCAGTTATACTGCCATCCTATTGCGTCTTCTTTCTTCCTTCGTTTCTTCCACGGCATATGTGAGAGTTACACGTTGTTATAGAGTAATGGACTCCTTTCCCCGCATCGGAGCATATTGTGTATTTGGTATTAGCCCCATATTTTAATTGTTTAATGGAGTAGGGGAGGCTGTGGAAATGTGGCTTTATGGAAGAATTATGAGAACGCCCTGGACGGATAGAAAGAGCAAGGAAGATATTATGAAAGGGGTTAATTCATAAAGCGAACTGATCACTTGCATCAGAAGATGACAGACCACATTCTCATGAAATGTTTTGAGAAGGGGAAAACTGGAGTATGTCGCCGCAATGGAAAGCTGGAAGGAAAAAGAGGCAGAGGAAGACTAAGAGAGAAATTGCTGGACAGTTTGAAATCATGTAAAAAGGAACATCAGTCTCAGAGATGATTGTCAGCAGGCTAGCCAGGACTGCAGACAGGCAGGTTATGTGATCACTACCACGCAGGTCGACTTTACTTCCCATAGCATTTCCTAGTATCAATTTTAAGCTGGATCGACATTGGAGACCATATCAATTTTTAAAAACAAAAATTTCGATAGGGATTCGAGGACATGACACCCACGATGGCAGGCAATCGTTCTAGCCATCTCGCTACCACTTCCCCCGCGTTATTATATAGGAAATCATCAACATATATAGGAAAGTATAAAGGAAATCATTAACATATATAGGAACGTACACATGAAATCATCAACAATTATAACCATAAAACAACGTTATTGGTCTGAGAGAATATTCTCTTGCCAGGCAGGCTTGCAAATGTCGGTCCATAAATACTTTAAGTTGCGTATGATTTGTTTACATAGAATGCATCTACATTTATGTTAAGATAATACGTGTATACGTTGTGCATTCTTACACTGACATTATACATGAGCAGAAAGGGCACCGAGTGCACTTAAAAGAGGCCATTTGATCTGTTATCATGTCTACACTCTGCACAACTGACGTCAAGATGAATGGATCTAGAGAAATACCAGGCTATTTTGGGCCAAATCATTTTCTACTTCTTTTTCATTCGCTCAGAAACTGTGATATGCGTCTTTCGGCCGCCTCATTCAATTTCATTATTATTATTATTATTTTTTTTTTGGTGACGGGTTGTCTTTCATGTTCATCCATACGCCCAATCAACGCTAATTAATTTGTGTAATATCGTGCAACTGAAAAGTCATTGCTTTGATCAACCGAAATCTGCATCCTAGGCGCCTGCCTAGCTGGACTAGTCATTGAAATGTTTTGACGACACTGGTTGGGGGAGGAAAGGGTGGGGGGTGCAGTTGCACTAAAAGACGATGGTAATCAGACAGACATGGACTTAAATCATAAAAGATATCTGCAGATTTCGACAGAGACATCGGCATCTAACATAATTGATTTATCTTTGTATTTAATATATTCAAAATGACATTGTTTTTTGAAGGCTAAGTTTATATCGCATTGTTTCAATCTGGCTATAAGTTAAGCCAAACTGTGTGTGAGTCATATGCGGTGTCCAGATAATTAGTGTCCAACATCCTGCTACCAGTTACACACTAGTAGAGGGTCTGGACAATATTCAAGTAGTGAAGAAAAATCAGGCGGACTTTTAATCAAATTGCTACTGGAATGATTAGCATGGGAACTCTACACTGGTTTCTGAAGGTGGGGACAGAACATGGGAGGAAATGTCCAGAGTTCTGTGATGACGATTCTTGAACTCGGTATTCCGTGTTCACTTGTAGCAACCATACTGTTGTTACAAGTGGTTAAACTGTATTTTCCGTTGCCTTGGTTGATTCCGATGTTTTGTAGTCCTTCGTATGAGATATATGTCTGAGGAAAACATTGCCATTGTTCATGGGTATAACATGATCTAGTTATGTTACTTTATGTTGTGTCATTTCTGCAGTATGTACCTGACGAGATGCAGCGAAATGTGTATTCGTTATTCAAATATAAAATAACTCCCTGATGTGGTAGTAGCCTAGAGCAGCCAATCGTTCTCACTTTATCAGGCCTCGAGAATCGAACCCGTGTTCGCTGTACTCATGACATTATCAGCACAGCTCACTGTCAATTTCGCTGACATTAAGGAACACCTATATTAACCCGCACAAGAGCTTATTCACTACACAAATCTAGCCAGTTGAAATATACTGCGCTGAAACATAGACTCTAACAAAACCAATTATTAAAAGCAACTAAATGACTTTGAGATGCTGTATTATCGCATTATTCAACAAGTTAGCTGGGCAGAAAAGAAATAAAACAATCACATTCAAGCCCTTTGTGTACATCGGGAAGGTTAACCCGGTCAACAAATGCCCGCAGAAGTCGGATGTGTCGGCCTAATGGCGCAAGAACGCAGCTCTGCTGTAAACAGGCACAACGCAGTCACGTCCGAAAAAAAGAAACTCCGGATGAACGCAGAAGAAGAAGAAGAAGCCCTTTGTGTACATGTTCATAATTTGTTATATTTTGCAAGAAAGTCTTCTACTGGATGAGGTAGCCAGCTTGACACAAACTCTCATTGGTCGCCTCTTGCACCATACATGATAGATTGCAGTGATGATTGCGGTGAGTTATGATTCTTTGCCTACGTTGGCAACGGTAACACGTGGGCGTCATTAGGGTCTTTATTCCCTCCCTGTGTTAGAGTTCTCTGGTATTTTCACGTGTAATAATGCCTGGGTAAGAATTATCCAGTCTCGTCGCTTGTAGCTAGGTCTTCCGTGGTTATCCTTTAACTATATGTGTAAACTTTAATCGTGTATGTAATACAATAGTTTATTGTTAGAATTTCGCTAACGAGATTTCTAACCGCTGAATTTACAAAAGCAAGATAGAATGAGAAAGGGGGGGGGGGGGGGGGGGAGAGAATGATACAGACAGACAGACAGACAGACAGACAGACAGACAGACAGGCAGGCAGGCAGGCAGGCAGGCAGGCAGACAGACAGACAGACAGACAGACAGACAGACAGACAGACAGACAGACAGACAGACAGACAGACAGACAGACAGAGCAAAATTGTAAGAATATGTAATCTTAAACTATTCTAGAATATCCACTACCCAAAACCTTGGACGAAAATAGTCTACTCCAAAAAGTCCAGACGGTTAGTAACTGAATGCCGAGCTTGCGGTCTGTTGTACCTATCAGCATTGACCGCACCAGTGGTGACTGCACATTTTCCCAGAGAAGGCAGATCTGATGAAAGATCGACGAGAACGTTCGCTGGTAGAAGTAACAGTAAATTAGATCAACGGGCGAATCAAAGATTTGCAACGGAAAATTGCAAGCAAAGCCCACGTTGTCTGAGTGACCAAATGACAGCCCGGTTACTGAAAGGGGATCAAAAGCGTCTCATGCTCCAAATCGAACTGAGTCTAGAGACTAGAGTACGAAGAATCACTAGCAAATATGCCTGATTCCCAAGTAAGAACTAATTAATCTCAACATTAGTTCGCCCGATCTGGGTCTGTACGGTGTCATTCGTATATTCTCTTAATGTTGTGGTCAGTCTGCAGTTAACAATAGCTAAAATAGACAGTCCTTTCTTTGGAACCAATCGGCCAACAGAGAAGAGAGAAACCTAAATATTCAGAAAGAGAAGATAATTAGAGGCATATTAATGATATGGGGAAGACATGGTGGAAGCTGCAAGGGGTAGCCGAAGATGTGCGAGTTTATGTGTATGTTATGTTCATTGAATTTGTGTATGTTTGTGCGTGTAGGTGTATGCGTGTAGTGTGTGCCTGTATGTGTGCGCCTATGTGTGTGAACGCGTGTATGTTTGAAAACGGTTCATGTGCTAAAAGTTATACACAAAAACATAATTTATTCTATAGTTAGACTAGTAGTGTTATAAAGTCCATTCTGACAGCGTACTTAGTACCTGAAATATGTATTCCAGTCATGTTCAGTTTACACAAGCAACGAGTATTTCATTCTAGTAGTGTTAAGTTTCTATGAGCAATGAACATTTGATTCTAGCAATTTTCAGTTTCTACAAGCAGTGCTTATTTGATTCTAGTAAACTTAAGTTTATCTGTCTCCCTGGCGAAGGTGTTAAGGAAGCTGTTCGTAATACCGTATACTCACGTACGAAACAAGCTGCGCGAGATTCGGCAGCGGATCGCCTCGCGTTTGTTTTTTAGGGAAAGTTATGTGAGCCGGTTGATCAGAAAGCAATGGCAACTTTTTTTTTATGTTGCATATCCCTTGCAGGACGTTGCAGTCAACACCAGCATTTTTCAGCTGCTGTTGAAAGACAAGGCAAATTTTACGTTCAGTAGTTTGCCATTGCTTCCTGAACGACTGGCTCCCATACCAACACGTTATAACACAGCGCGACACGCTCTGCTGCACAAATCGGTCGCGGCGGAGTTTGTTTGGCCACGGACAATGGCAGCTAATGGCAAACTACTGAACTTAAAACTTGCCAAGACATCAACAGCAGCTGAAAAACGCTGGTGTTGACTGCAATGTCCTGTAAATAGGATATGCAACCCACAATTCAAGTAACATTAAGTTTATACAAGAAGTGAATCTTTGATTCAAGTAATGTTAAGTTTATACAAGCTGTGAATATTTGATTCTAATAATCTTAATTTCCTACAAGCAATCAATTCTTGATTCTAGTAATGTTCAATTTATACAAGCAGCAAGTATTCAATTCGAGTAGTGCTTAGTTTCCACAAGCCGTGAGTATTTGATTCTATCTTACGTTCAGTTCATTAATATTGAAGATGCTATTGTTTAGAAACATACAATTACTATTCCGTGTTTGTTTCTAACAAAAGAAAATAATATAATTCTTTCTCTGTTGTTACTCCGCCTTGAAGTGGTAGAGTGAACTGGTGTTAATTTGACCCCTGAGCTATGACGGCGTGGGGTGGCTACTGGTAGGATCTTCCATGTCGGACATGATAAGGAAAAAGACCAGAACTGAGGCACAAAACTGCTATCTTGTGGGTAGACTGGGAACAGTCAAAGGCAAGCGAAAGCAAACCTGAAAACAAAATGTTGCCGACATCCGACATCTGATATATTGAGCCGCAGGTTTGAAGAATCAGTGCACGTAACTCGCTTTATGATGACGTATGATAACGACTTTCTGCAAACTTCTTGCAAATCTCGATACTTCTGTCTTTTGTGAATAAAGACAATAAAAGCAAATACGTGGAAACTGATTATTTTTCGTTCATTCGTCGTATGTTCACAGTCTTTCTACAGTTTATCCCATGAGTGTACTTCTCTCTGTAGTCAACCAAGAAACATCAGTCATGGCATTTCTTGCATTACTCGCAAATTCAACGAAGTTAATTTGCAGCTACAAGGTAACGAGGTGAACCTTATCGAATGAAAATCAGCTCTCTTACGTTTCTCTACCAGTTGCGCTTATTTAAACAGAATAGATCCCGCAGAGAACTTTTCCAGATTTCAAGTTTCTCTGAACTTGAGGTGGAGGAGGGGATGGAGGAGGGGATGGAGGAGAGGATGGAGGAGGAGAACAAGGAGGGGGAGGAAAATAAGATACCAGACGTTGAACTTCCCATGTATACTGCACATCTTGATGAGCCACAAAGAGACATTCTGGTAGATTTCAAATTATTCTTGTGCTTAAAATGCCAGATTAGTGGACGTCTATAGATTTCAGTAATGAATATGAAAGTAGTGGCGGTTAGGGGAAGGGGAGGATTTATTTCATTAAAATATCAAACTGAGCAGAGGCCAAGTTTGAGAAAATTAGAACAAAGCGTTTGTTAAAGAAAATCATGTTTGAATGCTAACCTAAACGGTGGAACAAATTCCAGATGTACTTTACTGCTTTTCAAACTTGTATTTAATACAGCAGTATAAAATAATACAAATCACAGATCACCGTGTCCATTTTAAATAATAATAGAAACTTCGGCTCTGTGACGAAGGCTTAATGAATGCAATCCATAATCCCGCATACCGAGTTCGAAACACAGCTGCGGGCGATGTGGAAACCGCCTTGCGTTGGTTTCCATACAATGGTATGAATGCCGGTCGTTCAGAAAGCAATGGCAAACTACTGGAAGTAAAACTTACCTAGGAATCACACACAGCTTATTAATACTGCAGGTGACTGCTAAGTGCTGTAAAGGATATGCAACTAACTTATTATTTATAGAAATACTTTGCTACAGAATTCAAAGATGATTTCCCATTACAAGAAAAAACTTATAATGTATCCAGATTAATTATTAAAAGAGACACAATGCAAAATGACAGCATACGTAAGGGTACCATTTCTTGCTTCGAAACAACAGAATGACAGTAATTCTTTTTTTTTTATCTTGCAAGGGGTCTCAGCCAGTTCTTATTCAGCGCAAGCATCCGCATAAATGACATCACAGAAAAACTGCGTAAACTTGAATAATAAAGTCAAGTGATTCAATGCCATCACATTTGTATGCATGTAGGCATGTAGCCGCCTGAACGAATCAGAATGATTACACCTTGTGAGGCCATGGCTTATGTGAAGTCAAGACAAAGCTGAATACCGCAGTAAGAATTTGGCGTGGTTGTGTTTATCCACGGCATTAACTCTTAAGTTCCATTTATTGGCGTTCATGTCTATTGAGCCCTGAAACCTTGTTCTCATAATTATTATTTGTACTGATTGGGCTATGGAGACAGCAAGAGCTACCGACAGAAACAGAATACAAAGGACTGTAACATAGCAACTTGATGGTTTCGACTTCGCCGACGACATTGCACCCCTGTTGCATACACATAATCAAAGGCAGGATAAACTAGTGACACTTGATGAGAGGTATCAACAATTAGGTCTCAAAATTTATAGATGTGAGACAAAGATAATGAGATTAAACCAAGAAAATAACAACCAGAACTCCCTTGGTGAAACTCCATTTACAGAGGTGGAATCATCCACCTATTTGAGAAACAATGTCAACAAAAATGGGAGAACAAATAGAGATACTAAAATACTAAAAAAAAGCAAAAGGAGCTTTCACAGTACTAGGGAATGTGTGGAAGTCAAAGAAGTTAACCTTTAAGTTAATTAAGTTAATCACCAAACTTAGAATGTTTAACTCCAATGTTGAATCAGTATTACCGAATGGGTCAGAAAATGTGGAATAGCTAAAATCATTATAAATAAACTACAAATATAAACTAATTAGTGCCTACGCAGAATAGTGGGAATAAAATGGTATGACACAATCACCAATGTAGATCTCTTGCAGAGAACTAAACAAACCCGAGTGAACCAAGAGGTGAAGAAAAGACTAGCGCTGGGATACACACACTGAGAAAACCCGAGGACAGTATAACTAGACATTCCCTTGCCTAGAATCTACCAGCCAAACGAAATAGTGGGAGACTTAAACACATGGAGAGGAGAATTACAGACAGAGATGAATAATACTGGGAGAACAGGCAGGGAGATGGCAAAAGATATAAAGGCTTGACATGGTTTGGCTGAGAGCATATGCCTCAATGGGGAATGAAGGGCAGAAGAAGCAGAACCCCTTAGCCCTTAGCCTGGTTATTGATATGGTTTCAGAGAAGCAGCCCAGATAATACGCGAAGGGCTAACTGTTACAAGGTTATTGTTATTAACAATGACTACCAGAGAATTAACAAGTTATTACTTCCAACGGAAAATAACAGACAAGAAACCAGTCTTATTAATTCTGTAAATGTATTGAAAACTGTCAGCAATTTCATATTCTCCTGCCATACGGCAAATATGGCATAATTTGTCTGGCGTCTGGAACACAAACCGGCAATTATGAACTGCAGAAGTCACCGGCTTACCATTACGTGGCCATCTGCTACACAAGTCTGGAAAGTCTGTGAACCACATGCTTCAGTGCAACGTATATGTTATCTTCACTGTCTGAAACATGCATGTTAATTAGTCGTGTGTTTATGTATGGTAACCCTAGACAGCGTGCGTCTAAAATATGTGAAACGTACAAGCGCACAAGGTCTTACTTTCCTCTAAAAGTCATTGTCGCATTGGTGAAATAATGAATGCCATAAATAATATTCAATTATTGTTATCTTACTACACTTATCATATTATGAAATATACGACTGATTGATTGATTGATTGATGATTGATTGATTGATTGATTGATTGATTGATTTAGGAACCGACATCACAGCATTCGGGGCATTACCATAACCGCTCCTTCCCCATCCTCAAAAGCCAGCGAAGAGTTCCAATCCCAATAGTACCAGTAGCAATCTGATTATATGTGCGTCTCGCCTTTCCTCTAAGCGTTGAGCATCGGCCAGATCCCCTCGTCACTCCTCGCTGTCGCATTCTTGCCAGACCATGGTGATCCATTTGCTCCTCCGAGGTGTACACGTGCTCCCACAAGATGCAACCACGTCTGCCTTATCATGCATCAATACTCCACCAAGTTTTGCAGAGCCAACCAATCTGTTTGCCTGTTCATTCCCCAGGACACCAGCATGCCCCGGAGAAAAGATCCAGATGATGTTTGCCACCCGTGACTTCCGAAGCGAAGCAAGCCACTCTGCACGAAGTTTGCCTGTCCTCACCCTACTCAGCATGCTTTCTGAGTCAGTTACAATCACGATGTGTGAGTGTGTATCGTATTCTCCATCCAGCGGAAAGCTGCACTGACTGCCTCCACCTCCATTCTTAAACTAGATGTTGTGGTATCATAGGCCAGGCTCTCCTGCACCAAACGTCGACCATTAGCCTTTGCCAAGAACCCCCAGGCACTTCTACTACCTCTCAACACCGAACCATCTGTGTAGATAATCACATCACCCGGGCGAGCATTATCCTGAATTAGTTGCTGGATTTCCATTTCCGTGGCCCCTGCTGGCCACTCCCTGCACTCCCGGCTCAATGTGATTATAACTCTGCACAAGTCTAACTGCTCCGCTGGCACTCTGACCCACTCCTCTCCTCGCCTAATGTTCTCCAAGATGCACACCTGTCTGATCGTATCCTCAGCCTGAGCCATCCATGATTTCCCTCTTATCAGTCGCTGGCATTTAACTGCGTCCAGCGCCTCATGCAACGGGTGATCTGTGTCAGCAGCTTCTCTGAGGTATACCTTCGCCTGCATCACCTTGAGCCTACCAGCAACAGTCGGCAAATCAAGGATGTACTGCATACACACCACTGGGGTGTCTCTGGTGCATCCCAGAATGACCCGCATAGCCTCGTTCTGTATGCGCTCCAATCTCACCAGCTGACTCTTTGAGACAGTGAGCAGTCCTAGTCCATAATCAATCACTGAGAGGATCAAGTGCTTGTATAGTCTGAAAAGCATTCTCTGCTCTATGTCCATTGCAACCATAGTTTTAAGTGCATTGAGTCCCTTTTGAGATCTTGTCACAACCGTCTCCACATGGTCCTTGCAGGACAGACTCCTGTCAAATGTGATTCCCAGATACTTCAGTTTGTTCTCTCTGTTGACGCTTCCACCATCTATCACGAGGCTTGGAACATCAGCTCTCACAATTCTATTGTCCAGAGAGCACCACAAAACAGCTGCCTTTTTCGGGTGGATGACACCACCAATTTCAGTGCTGAAATATACGATTGATTATGATGTATCCAATATGTTTCTTTCCTTTTTTTTAAAAATCGCCATAGAGCCTGAAGACGAGAATAAAAAAGATTATGGAAACATAGCTATATTGCCGTTGATTCATTTCAGCTTCATCTTTACATATGTAATTTATCTTTGTTTTTATTCATCTAATGTTATCTTTGCATATCGTGAATAATAGAATATGGAATAATTCTAGAAATCGCTATCTAATTCTGCTCTTATTATTATCAGTTAGCTATTGTTCACTTGATCATCTTCTCTTCATGCGTTGCGTTTTTCACGTTTTAATCTAGTGTGCTCATAGTGGATGGTTTCTATAGAGTGCCAAATGCATTCCAAGTGCTCATTCAGTGTGTGTTTCTCAATAGAATTGTAATCGATCTAGTCGGAGAGAGAACAGAAATGGTACACTGTCAGATAACGGTGTAGGATGGGCTACTTGATGTCCCCAATTCTTCAAGATTTGAAAGCCGATTTTAACATTCTCTTTAGCTTTCTAAAGAACATCACATTGATACGTATGGATGGTTACTAGACAGATATAACGAAGTAAGTAACAGAATCGTACTATACATATCGTGGATAAGCACTCAGCTCTGGCAAAATACACATATTTAAGGACCAGATAATCGACTTCATTGCACCGATTTGTATCCCATATCTATTTATCTTTCCGCAGCGATGGCCGCCGAAACTCAGTAACTCCAGTGATGGCCCCAAAAGAAAGGGGAGGTAATAGAAGCGTTTCCCAACACATCAGCATTTCCAGGGGAAAATATCCAGCGGATGATTCCCCATCCTGAATTTTTTAATTGGAGCATGTCATTCTGCATGAAGCATGCCTGTCTTCACCCTTCTCAGCACTGTTCTACGAGTCCCTTAAAATCACATGTTTGTGTTGTTTGTCCTCCGGCCGGCGAAACGCCGCAACGACAGCCTCCACCTCCATTCTCATCCTAATGTCGCGGTATCATATATCAGGCTACACGGAACTAACAAACTGACCATTAACGTTCGCTATGAACCCGCAGGCACTTCTTTTATCTTTAGTACAGTGTCATCCATGTAGGTAATTACATCGTCTGGGCGCGAATTGTCGTGAATCAATTGTTACATCTCCCATTTAGCTCAGTTGCTGGCCAGTCTCTGCAGTCCCGGTCCAGTGTGATAATGACCCTGCACAGGTCTGACTTTTCCTCTGGAATACTGACCCATTCCTCCCCTCTCCCTGTGTTCTCAAGCATACATACTTCTCTGATTGTGGTCATGCAAAACATGGAAAATGTCACCATTACTTTAGACAATATCGATATAATCTTCACATTTAAAAAAAATCAAATCTGAACATAGATTTTGTGAAACAAGATAAAGTCGTATAATGTAGATTCAGTAACACAATCATTCGTTATTGTTTTATTTTATTGTATAAATGCATTGTTTAATTGACCATTTAAAATCATGAAAACTCGAACATTGCTTTAAATAAACGTACAAATTCATGATCAAACACCGAATTGTCAACTGTAGACAAGCATAAGGTCTTTAAAAAATATATAATAGCTGTAGCGCCATGAGAATAACAAGACAATGAAACAAAACGTTGTTACCTTTTCAAAAATTTCACAAGGAAACTAAATGAATAAAACACAAGTCATTATTCACACACAAATGCACATCCCTGCCCCGCTTTAAATAAAGTATGTGAGCCCTCAAGCAAACACACATACACACACACATATCAACTGTGTTACAAGTACAAGAATAAATGGCATATTTTTCATAAACTAATGTAGCACTAAGCAATTACACTAATGTGTCTTTTGCTATTTTATTCCCCTCAGAGGAAGAATCGAATCCAGTGCAAAGAAGCGACTTTCTACAAGCCTGACACGGGAATCACCTGTCAAAGGGATAGCTAGAAAACAACAAAATGTTTTTGTTTTTTTCAAAGTAATTTCTAGACTTAATCAATCAAGTGCTCCCACCACAATAAGATCTATTGCCCTGTTTCCACCTCCTTCTGCCTCTCGTTCTGTTAGTGTACTAAACACACTGCTCTGTTTTTTCATCTCTTGATGGATGCATCCAGACCAGCGATTTGTTGCTGTCAGAACCACCTGTCTGTAGGCTTGTGATCTGTCCGTGTTTTGTCTATTGTAAATAATGCTGGATGTAAATAATTTTAAATCTAGTGTAATCAATACGGCTAACTGATGATTTGAAGAGAACGGATAATGGAACATGTCTGCAAGACAAGACTGTCTTCATGTGCCATCTTTCTACTTTGTGTTTTTAAAGTTTGGTATTCTATTCTCAACTGTCAGATCTCGTTTATCTTACCGTCTTTCGTTAAGTCCTTATGCCTTAGGCATTTATTACTCTATATCAGTAACTGTCTGGATCATATGAAGCATATTGAAGGCTGTGTCTGGAATAGATTTCGGAATAGAATGAGTCGGAGAAATAATTACCTAGCACAGAACGAGTTCAAGTGATAAATTTGGCAGTATGGTTTAAGGTAGTAGTTGATTTACTTTAAAGGAATTTATTGGTTGGACGATTGCTTTTTTGGCTGGTTTGTTGATTTATTGGTTTGTTTGTCGGTTGGTCTGTTCGTTGGTTGGTGAATTGGTTGATTAGTTGGTTAGTTGGTTGGTTGGATAGTTAGTTGATTAGTTGGTTGGTTAGGTTTTATGATTTGTTGGTTGGTAATTTGGTTGATTAGTTGGGTGGTTGATTTGTTGATTAATTGGTTTGTTTGTCGGTTGGTCTGTTCGTTGGTTGGTGAATTGGTTGATTAGTTAGTTGGTTGGATAGTTAGTTGATTAGTTGGTTGGTTAGGTTTTATGATTTGTTGGTTGGTAATTTGGTTGATTAGTTGGGTGGTTGATTTGTTGATTAATTGGTTTGTTTGTCGGTTGGTCAGTTCGTTGATTGGTGAGTTGGTTGATTAGTTGGTTGGTTGGATAGTTAGTTGATTAGTTGGTTGGTTAGTTTGGACGATTTGTTGGTTGGTAAGTTGGTTGATTAGTTGGGTGGTTGATTTGTTGGTTGCTTGGTTGTTAATCCTCTTGAAGACTGAGTGTTAACTATTAAGACTGATGCATTGGCATTTACGTTGTTTAAGCCCCAAAAGGGTCTCTCATCTGCGGAATAAACTTGGTGTTCAGACTTTTCTTCTGTCCCTGTACTAAAGCATAATCTCTACGGAGATTGTGATTTGCAGACCTCCATGTCCCCTTCCATACACATAAAGCTGCATAAAGCAGTGAAGTGTGCAAAGTTGGTACACGACCTTCACCGCTCCGTAGAGGCATAGTAGAATGTAACCAGGCCATGATTGCACAGCTCACATCCACTGGCTATTCATTATAATAAAAGCTGAATAGTTGCCATTAATTTATATACCCATTACTGAAGTAGAATTTTGGAAGAATTGCAGGATCCATATAGGTGAAGATGATGAGACACTTCTTACGTTTAAATCCACAAACCATGGATAAACTCAGCTAATCCATCTGAACATACAAATCCCAGTTCTGAGTTTTGGAAACATTGCAAACTGGTGTTTGGTAAGTAGGTCCTTTATAAAACGTAGCTTCCTTTACGACTGAAAGATATTTTACCCGTTTACGCTGCCTTATACATTTTCATGCAAATCTTCGCGACCCCTGCCTCTAACATTACTGTGGTTCAATACAGCCGCTGTAGTTTAATATATATTTTCTTAAGAAGTATAATATCATCAAATGGCACATCAGAAGACGAGATAGAAAATAAATGCAATATGGCAAACCAACTTATTGGACAAATGGCACTAATACAGTACAAAAAGAACAAGCATGTGTCAATAGTTATTAAGAAAGCACTCTGCAACACATCTACCTACCAACTCAATGCCAAACCTGGACAATGACAGAAAAAGAGAAAAGAAATATCACAACACCAGAAATGAGATTCCTGAGAAGAATACTCAATGCATCAAGAAGAGAGAAAATCAGAAATGAAGAAATCAGGACTAATGTGGGGGATATAGCAACGCTGGATTTAATTAGAAGGCAGAAAGTCAAATGGTGTGGCCTTGTAATTGGCTTACCAATTAACAGTATACCACAACAAGCAATGATGTACAGATCATATGGAAGCAGAGTAAGAAGCCGACCATATAAACGATGGACAGAGGGAATAGCAGAGTCCATGGGAATCCCGATACACGAAGCCCATAAACGGGCACTCTCCCGCTGTTTTTACTTCACATCGACACCGTAAGGTACAAGAGGAACAAGATGATATAAGGTGAGAATCATTGTATAAGTCCAAATGAACGTGTAATGTGCCACATCCAGCCTTGTTAAAACCACTATGACCAAACGTTGATGTGAAATTGTCCATGCAATTATAGTGATTGTATTTTGCTGCAAACCTTGAATAGATTCTCTAGCTAATTAATCTCTTCGGGTAAAATGGGAATGTTGATTAACTGTAATGGTGACGATAATCCCATAGGAGATATGTTGTGGAAATGATTAATTCACATAAGTGACACTGACATAAAACATATTTCCGTTCATACAACACAATGTCAGGGATCACCTATCGGGTCCTTTCGTATAAATGGATAAAATTGGTGTATCCTTATTGATTCCATTTGGTTTCATTTTGTGGATAAACAGATACTAAATTTGAGCTAATATTCTGATCATCTTGGTTCTTCACTAAGACACACTAGGGATGTTCCTACACTTTAAATTATCACGAGCAACATTGATGCGACGGGCAAGTCGAGTCGCAGTTCCATCATTAACACTTACAAAAGCACAACATAACCTCAGTATGTCTTCACATCTTCTTAACGGTTCTTTTCTTGTGTAATTGTGCATATTTTATTTCACAAGTTAACTTCATCTTCTCAATCATAACTGTACTAACTATATTATCTTTCTGCTAAGGTTGAATCGCTAAACTAGTGAGACCGCTGGATTATACAAAGTGGGACCCGGTTGTTGCGATGTGTTCATCACAACCTCAGTACGACGAATGATCCTATTCCTGTTTGTCGATTTGGCTCAACACCTGAGATGGTTATATGTCTAATGTTATCACAGTGATTAATTTTTCTCATGTAGGCTTCATTTGCCGGCTTCATGGCTTAGAGGTTATGACTTTTCTCCGTAATCTCGTATACTCTCGTCGGTTAACGTGATGACGGTAAGAATCAGCAGTGGTTCGAATCGCATCAGTAACGGGGATTCAATTCCTATATGGGGCAGAATTACTCATTCCAGTTCTTGGGAAGATCCATCCTCATAGAATGGGTCATCATGTAGTAGGTCGTTTGAACAACGTCACTCTTATCACTGAACTTCTGAAAAGATTACGATCCTTGGTCAGTACCCAGGCCTCAAACCTGTCATGCCCCAAGGTGTCTTTAATGGTCGGTTTCCATCATCGTTCTGTCAACCGCTGCCTCTTCTTCGAGGAACCCTGCCTTCCTTCAATGCTGCTTCTAAACCACAGGCGTTGAATATGACCAATGTATTACTTTTTTCCGGGACAAGATGCTGTTTTATTAATTTTCTAGGAACTTTCTGGGAAGATGACCGGCCATTTCAGCTCCATCATTACACTTTGTCCAAGAATGTGAAGACTTTAAAAGAGGGGAGATGGGCTAACAACAGCATTAAAACATAGAAGGTTTCGCCGGGTCATCAACACTTTGGACAGAGAATGTAGAGATTGGTCAAATGGATTGGCAGAGTTGAAAGTACAACAGCTTATAATTGAAAATGTCCTTTGAGATAACGCCATAGTATATTCAGATTGTTCTGCGGAGCGTGGAGAGAGAGAGAGAGATCTGACTGGGAATTCTCATGGTGAGTTGAAGTGAAAGTCGTCGCTGAAGTAAATGAAGCCTTTTTTTTTTTTTTTTGCATATCCTTTACGGGACATCGCTGTCAACACCAGCATCTTTCAGCTGTATGTCGATTTCTTGGCAGGATTATGCTCAGTAGTTTGCCATTGTTTTCTGAATGCGACAGCGAGGAGTGACGAGGGGATCTGGCCGATGCTCGACGCTTAGAGGAAAGGCGAGACACAGATATAATCAGATTGCTACTGGTACTATTGAGATTGGAACTCTTCGCTGGCTTCTGAGGATGGGGACGGAGCGCTTATGGGAATGCCCCGAATGCTGTGATGTCGGTTCCTAAATCAATCAATCAATCAATGTTTTCTGAACGACCGGCTCACATACTTCCGTAAGTAACCAACGCGACGCGATCCGCTTGCCGAATCTTGGGCAGCTGTGTTTCGTACGAGAGTAAACGGGATTACGAACAACGTCCTAAACCTCTACGCCAGGGAGACGGCACGTCTATGTTGCTAGCCCTATATTATATCCCGATCAGTAATCAATGATTGATATGGTCAATATCACACCGGTAATCTTCACATCCCGAGGAATTGTCATGAGACCGATTTGGTCTGGGTTGACATGGAATCGCAGGTCACCGAAAGACAACAATCCTGGTCTCGAAGGGCAATCGAACACACGCACACAGCGCCGACAATCAGGCGTGCTAGTGACTGTGTTATCTCGGTTGTCAATCGATTCCAGTTAACGACAAATTGGCACGCATATTGTCTGTACATATGCCTCAGTTATTGTGTAAAGACATTCATGATTATGTTCTGTTGTGTTGGCAATTCATTTTTCTCGTTAATATATTAAGCCACTACACTGTGAACATTAAATGATAGCCAACTGCTAGGGCTTGTTTTTCTTTTTATTGTCCATGCCGGGCGGCGTTTGTGACCATGTCTGTCCACAGCCTACTGTCTCGTATACTGCGATTCATTTCTGATACTGAATTTCCTCCATACCAGCATGTTAAACTGTCCAGCATTTTCTCTCTTGACTTCCCTTGATTCTCCTCTGTTCCTGTTGTCACGGAGAACTCCAACTTGTCCCTTCTCATAACATACCCATGACGCATGGAGGTTCGAAATGTTCTTAAACATATGAAAGCTGGCGCGGCCCCCGGTTTAGATAACATCACAACAAAAATGATTAAAGCTTTAGAAGAATATAGAATAGATCAAGTCACCAGACTGCTGAACTTATTATATGATACTGGAGATATACCTTCTGAATTATATACAATTCTGAATTTATTGCAATCCCAAAGAAATCAGGAGCCTTGGAATGTGATCAACATAAAATAATTAGTATAATTAGTCACGTCACAAAGATTTTGCTACGAATTATCATGCAAAGAATGAGGAAGAAAATACAACCTGAAATAGGGGAAGAACAATATGGGTTTGTAGAAGGAAAGGGTACAGTAAATGGTATGTATATGCTGCGTTCAGTTATTGAACGCTCTATAGAAGAAAACAGAGATATACATCTATGTTTTATCTACTACACAAAAGCTTTCGCTAGAGTAAGTCATGTCAACATGGTAGATATGCTTGCAGATCTTCAAATTGATGGGAAAGACATAAGACTTATAAAACACATATATTGGAAACAACATCTCTGCAGCTTCTACACAATTCCTCAATGTGCTCCTAAACATTCAAGATTCGCTTCCCTACATCGAGATTGGCTCGATATATATTCTGCAGACATAACAAAATACTTTAAAAGGTGTAAACACCACCCTTGCAACGCTTATGCGAATCACACCTACTGAAAAGTCTTTTGGGTTTTCTCAATTATTTAAATTATGTCATTCAATGCTCCGCTGAGAATCGATCCTTTTCTCGTGCGATTAGTCAAATGACATTCTGGAGCCGCATTAATGACGCTTGAGTCATTTTGTAGAGTAATGTTGAGGCGCTGAAATGGCTTCTGTAGACATCAGACAGGGAGCAGACAACAGTAAGTTTTTATTCTATTTTCGTTCATGTAAAAACTCATTCAGCTGGTGACCCCATCCAGTATCGACCAGTGGAAACCTATAGAAGATTGAACGAAGGGGCCAGACTTTCCCATTCAAAGTTTACATAAAAAGTCATTGCATTTCGTGTGTATAGAAGAAAACAAACGAACATATATAGCAATTGGGAGACTTTGAAATAGAATTAAAAATAAATATACGGGTATTTAATGACATTCAAAGAAGTAGATGAAAAGCTACATATGACAATATAAAAATTGAAAGATATAGTGCGTTTGGGACTAGAGCTACGGTTTCTAAGACAAAATTTGCAAACATCTTGGACGGACAGAATAACTAAAAACTATTGCCCATGAGAGGCTAATGAACAAAGAATAGTATAAAAAATTAAAACAAAGACAAACTGTGTTCTTTGGTAATACAATGAGAAGAGCTGTTTTCGAGAACATCGTGAAAACTGCAATACTCAGTGGTAGAAGAGGCAGAGGAAGACCAAGATAAATTACGTTTGATGTTCTAGACGATGACATGGAGGAATGCCATCAATAATAAATATATATAAATATAATTATTCATCCAGTACACCAAAGACCGAGTTCTGTTAAAAGCTACATATTCTTTACAGGACGTCGCAGTCACCCTCAGCATTTTTTTTGGGTTGTTTGTGATTTCTTGGCAAGTTTACGTTCAGTAGTTTGGCATTTCTTTCTGAATGACCGGCACACATACTATTGTAAGGAGACCAACGCAAGGCGATCTGCTAGCATATCGCCCGCAGCCGAATTTCGAACGCGAAACGCGGGATTACAAACTGCGTCCGTAACCCCTTTGCTACAGTGCCGAGATCTGTAGAGAGACCTACAATTCTACGTCACTTTGCAAGGCACATACCGTGATGACAGTGTGGATACAACTGTGTGGATAAACTAAATAGCGGATAGGCAACGACATCACAACGTTAAATGCAATTCTGAAGAAAGAGAACTGTGGAAAACCTTGACGACACACGCACACCGACGAACCAAGGATAGTTTCGGAATAAAAACAAAACTCAGAAACAACATTCTGAAAGGAATGTATGGTAACATAAATGTGGATACACTGATGGGATTTGGGATCAAACTATATCAGATGATAATGTCATCATGAAGCTCAACACGACTGAAAAGTAATGGACCCGTTTCCACGTCTTGTCGTATTGGGTATATGTGCTAGCCCCATATGATTATAGACTAATCAATTCTTCATGAGATGATGTGGTCAGTATCACACCGGTCACTGGCCAGCTTTACTTCCCAGAACATTACCATTTTAAGCTGGGTCAACCTGGGAGATCAGGTCACATTAGAATAAAGTCTCCGCCGAGATGGAAATTGGAACACATCAAGATTGGGACGACAGGCAACCTTGCTCGACACATAACACAATATAGAGCATTGTAATAGCTATGCATTGGATACTCAAAGTGGAAACAAAGCTCCAATAACAGTATCTATGCCAACTGTGTAGATCAATATAATAGGAGTGAAATGCTTGTAGATAATGACAAGCAGAAACAAAACTGTAATACATCCATAAGTTCTGTGTGGTTCGAGGTGAATACCAACAGAGAAGAATATGTAGACGCGAGTTAGATACCAGAAGCAAGAATGCGTCTAACACAAGGTAAGTAAAGATAAGCACAAATATGATCCCTGTTACTTAGAGAATTGACGTTATATACAGCTGCATTGGATTTCTTGAGGTTGAACAGATCAGGAGTTGTATATCTCAAACTTTTTTCTTTTTTTTTGGCGTTTATGAAATCTATCTACTTGAACGGTTGTGTTACAATGAGTGTGGTTTAGCTGTTTTGTGCACATCTTTCATACACTCAGCTCTTGTGTTGTAAAAACGAAAGCAAAGAATATCATGAACAGACAGAAAAACAAATGGCCAAGTACTACAGGAAACAAATGAAAATCGTAAATTGATTAGAGAAATTAGACATAGACAGTCAAAATCTTTTGGGTATGTTATGAGAAGAAACTAATCGGAGAACTTGGTCACAACTGTCAAGATCGAAGGGAACAGACCAAGGTGAAGACCGAGAAGTAAATACCTGGATGGTGTCGTAATAAGTGTCGTCCCTGGGGTGAGGGGAATCAACACCCACATTCTTTTAACTCCAAATCATTATCTTGAAGATCTCCTGGATCTCTGTCCATAAAACCCCTCCTTCAGTCTCTCTCTCTCTCTCTCTCTCTCTCTCTCTCTCTCTCTCTCTCTCTCTCTCTCTCTCCTTCTTCTTCTTCTTCTTCTTCTTCTTCTTCTTCTTTTTCTTCTTCTTCTTCTTCTTCTTCTTCTTCTTCTTCTTCTTCTTCTTCTTCTTCTTCTTCTTCTTCTTCTTCTTCTTCTTCTTCTTCTTCTTCTTCTTCTTCTTCTTCTTCTTCTTCTTCTTCTTCTTCTTCTTACCACTGGACCATGCCCCCTCTAATTCTTTTCCAAAACATACTACACAGCTCTAGCTTCTAACAAAATGACAAATTAATTTATTAAAGAACAGTGTCAGGTATGTGCAAAGTGTGTGTGTAGAATGTCTGTCGTATACTCTAGTGTGTATGCAGAATCAGACCGAACAGCTCAGGATCAAAGTCTGCTTTCATCACAGTACCGGCCACACAACAGCACCATAGATCAAGTACAGAAGGACCTCATCAAATGATGCGTCTCTCCGGCCATTTGTCGACTTCCTCCAGTGGTTCTTGGATAGTCCGGATGCCTGGTCACCAATGGTGGATGTAGTCCAATACTGACCATGAATCCGACACACACAGTGTAACTTATATGTCACTAAAAGTTCTGTGATCTGATAACCCTTGTACAGTAAAATAAATGTTTACTGGCACTTTGAAACCAAAATGTTAATTGTTAATTTCTCACAGGAATTCACCATTTGGAAAACACAATGTTATTTGTTAATTTCTCACAGGAATTCACCATTTGGAAAACGCAATGTTAATTGTTAATTTTTCTATATAAATTCTATTGTCCCTGTTACTGGTGGTATTATAAGTATCTTCACTCTAATATGATGATAACTACCACGGAGGAATCACTCTTAGATGATCGTCGGTTCCTGCTTAGCCGAGGCCAGGTTCTTGCAGACCCTCTAGGTTATGGGCCCAATGCAAAGGCCACTGAGTAAAAACTGCCTTCAATGATCGAGACATAATCTTCTTCTATGACTTGTCTACTAGCTTTTTTGGAAAACATAGTGGAACCTATTGAAGAGAGAACACCTGGTGAGAGCAACCCGATTCCGACCTTCATTAGGTGAGTGTAGGCCGACGACCGCACTCAGATATTTAATCAGAGAACTAAACTCTGTCATAAGGCAGAGGAGCTCATCACATCGGTCTGAGTCATGGTAAGACAAGGAAAGACTAAAGGAAAAGCGCAGATACCCAGTAGATACCCTACTGGAAGATCCTACCATTTGACATTTCCCCTATCCCCCCAAATATCATCCCTCTACCTTGTTCCTAACTCACTGAGTTAATTGATATCTCACACTAGCTAGTTTAAGCAACGCGATAGCCAACTGCTGCCGACACTCCTATAATCATTTCTCACAACGCACATTACTACGCTCGACTCCTAAGAATCATCTAATTTGGGTCTATTTAATTAAATACCATATATTTATTCCCGTCTGAAATCGAGACCACTAAATCACACAATGGACAAATGTCCGCCGATGTAAATCAATATAAGACACCGTGGTCTCTTTCCATAATCAGAACAGGAACATCAAACACGTCCTTGTTGCCTCACACATTTGGTCGACTCCCGCCAAAGGTGTTTGTCCAGACTGTTTTAAAACTGTGTCTGAATGACGTCACAAATCTGACTAGACACTAGGCGTAGAGAAACCATTTTTTTTCTCTCCTTTTCCGACTGGATGTAAACAACCGGCCGGCTGTCCCGCTTTGATCTTGGGACTTGTTCCCGGTACTCCATAAAGTCTTGCCGGCTTGTGATCTGGAGACATCTTTCCCCCACAACAAAAGATCCTGCCGACTCTCATCAGGACAGTCTGTCCCCAACATCAAAGAATGGCTGCTGCCTGTAGACAAATGGCGCGACAGTCTTTCATCGATTGACAACTCCAAGAATTCCGCGACAGATGGCTTGGCCGCATGGCATGGTTGAGACATAATAATAATAATAATAATAATAAGTCTTTATTTTCAAAGGGTTAAGAATTGGGCACGCAGGCCCGTCTGACATTCTGCCCTTCTTCTCTATTTCCTCTCATACATTCTTTCATTCAACATCACTTATGAAGCAACTTTTGACAACAAAAGAACATTAAAACGCATGAAAAATAATCAATAACAAATTACTCACTGAGGATGTGTTTAACATGGGCATTATAAATACCTAAGGAGGGTGTAACGTGCCATACATAAGGGAATGTTTTTTGGCTAGTTGTCGTTTGAGATAAGTTACCATTATTGTCTTTTTTGTGTTATTTGTTATGGGGGCATGTAGTCTGTACTAAGGTAGTGTTCAAACAGGTTGCGAATGTATGTATCATGATTGGTGGTGTCTTTGATTTCTTGTGGAAGATTGTTCCACAACTGAGCGGCAGAGTATGCTAAGCTTGTTTTATATAAGTCTATCCTAGGTTTAGGGACATGAAGTATATTTAGTCGTTCGCTATGTCTAGCGTTATATTTAAACAATGGCCAAAGGTAGCTTGGAGCATTTTGAAATAGGATTTTGTGAATTAGTTTGGTCTTATTGAAAAGCAGGCGCTTGTGGAGTGGCAGTAACCGGAGACGTTTATATAGGTTAGCATTGTCGGTAAGCTTTTCACCATTAATTAAACGCACTGCCCTTTTCTTGAGTGAATATAGGCGTTTTGTTATTGATTTGGAGCATCCATCCCAGACTGTGGAGCAGTAATCAATATGTGTTTGTATATGAGAAGTATAGAATATCTTTCTTGTGTTTTCGTCAAGGAAATTTTTAATTTTGGCAAGTTGGTATACTTTTTTGGCTATTTGTTTAACTAGAACATGAACATGTGAGTTAAAAGTTAGATTTTGATCTATGATAACACCCAGTGTCTTGTGCTCGGTGACACTTTCTACAGGCGTGCTGCCAATGTGCAGCTGAAGAGTTCTCTGCGAGTTTAGAGTGTGAAGTCTTTGCCTGGTTCCTATTAACATAGACTTTGTTTTAGTAATGTTAATTTGCATGCGGTTTGCATGACTCAAGTTAACTACACTATTTATTTCCTGTTGCAAGGATAATTCTAGCACATTACGATCAACAGCGTTTGTATATACTGTGCAGTCATCAGCAAATAGATCGCAGGACGACGACAGATTTAATGGAAGATCATTTATATAAATGGCAAATAATAGAGGGCCAAGAATAGACCCCTGAGGTACTCCAATATTAATGGTAATGGCTTGAGATAAAACTTTATTGTGTGATACTACTTGCTTTCTGTCTAATAAGAATGATTTTATTAATGTCACTATATTAAAACTTACTTTCATTGTTTCTAGTTATTTAATTAGAATAGTATGATCTATCATATCGAATGCTTTCCTAAAGTCTATAAACACCGCTCCACATAGAGTATTGTTGTTAATATCTTGATGCCAGTTTTCTATCATGTTTGTTAGTGCCGTATGGCAGGAATATTTTGGCCGAAATCCTGACTGGCTGTCAACTATCAGTTTGTGGCGAACTAAGTGATCTAGTGTTTTTTTGTGGATGTGCTTTTCTAGCGGTTTGGATAATGAGGATAATATGGAAATTGGTCTATAATTACTCATGAGACGATCGTCTAGAGGACCAGCTTTTAAATGAGGATACACTTTAGCGATTTTAAAGGCTGATGGGAAGTGACCTCTGGTTAGACATTGATTATATATAAAAGTTAGTGACTCGCAGATCGCCGGTGCAGCATGGCGAAGGATCCGACTACTAATTCCATCTAGTCCTGATGAGTTATTGTTTTTAGATTACGGAGATGAGTAAATACTTCAGTTGTCGTCATTAGCGGTATGTTGGAGGAAATGTGTCCATAGCATTTGTTCTCACAGAATGATGATAATAAAGATATGTCATGAGGCGCATCTGGTATTGCAGCCTTCAGTTGGTTTATGTCGGACTGAAAGTATCTACTGAATTGATCACATGTAACCTGATTTGATAGTAATGATTGTGATGATTTGTGTTTGTTTGTCAAGGTATTAATTGCTTTCCATATATCTTTAGTGTTGGTTTTATCTATTACTATGTTCTTAAAATAGTTTTTCTTTTCCTTCCGAATAACATATTGAACTTTGTTTCTCAGACTACGGTACATAGTTAGATCTCTATTTTTGTGAGCCCTGTCGCGATCTCT
The DNA here is from genome assembly GCA_014155875.1 of Cepaea nemoralis. Lineage (NCBI taxonomy): Eukaryota > Metazoa > Mollusca > Gastropoda > Stylommatophora > Helicidae > Cepaea > Cepaea nemoralis. The sequence goes on from JACEFZ010026779.1 coordinate 79,158, forward strand.
CATAAGTTCAACTACCTCCTGTGTGATCCACGGGGGCTTTGTGTGATGTTTAACACGAACTTCCTTAAATGGAACAAATGGAACAATGGAACAGACAGGAACACGGAGCTGATCCACGACTCTGGTGATCGAGTGAGATGGCGAGTCATGACCGCCCACGCTTTCTGGCATGGCACATGATGCATGGAACCTTTGCGTTCCTGTCTCCCATGACCTCTGATGATTTTACAACGTTCAGTGTTTGTTATAGGTCTTTATAGTATTCTTCTAGGTGGTCTTCTAAAATTGTTAACCATTTACCAAAACTAAACTTTCATTTCATGCATGACTTTTGATACATACATAGCTGTGTGTGCGTGTGTGTGTGTGTGTGTGTGTGTGTGTGTGTGTGTGTGTGTGCGCGCGCGCATGTGTGTGTATGTGTAAAATTAACAGAAAGGGCGTAACGTGCAAAGTGAACAAACGGAACAAAATGTGCAAAGCATCTGGTGGATCAAACTACAAAGTGAAAACTACACGCAGTGAACAGAAAGATAGTCTATATCTAAACCCATCATTATCATCATATGCCATACACAGCGATCTTACTCCCCCACAAGCAGACATGCTTTTTATTCTTGATAAATTCTACCACTGATTGTCGGCCGTGTTATTCTGCGAATTTAGCCAGTATTTGCTTCCCCTGTCGACTCTAGCGCAATCAATCTTCCCGGTTGTCATAGCTGTCCTGAAGGCTGTCTGGTCCCATGACGTCGCCACAGATAACGCCACTCTATTTTGTTCTCATGTCTTCATCTTCTTCTTCTTTATCTTCTTTACCTTCTTCTCCTTCTTCTTTCTTCGTGTATTCCCAACAGGGGTAGAGACCCACACAACTCACTCCAAGCTGTTCTATCGTTAATTATATTGTGCAGCACCTTTGATATTTGCCAATATTATTCACTTCCGTCTCTACTTCTCTTCTCCGCGTAGATTTAGGTCTTCCTCTATTTTGTTTGCTCTGTGGATTTCCGACAAAGTATTTTCTATTGATAGAATTCTTATGTTTTCTCACTGTATGTCCCATCCAGTAACATCGTCTTTTCTTCACCTTTTAATTCACTGGTATTTGTCAAGTTCTCCCCGTGAGCTCCACATTGTTGATTCTGTCATACCATTATAGTCATATTTTGCGCAGGCATCTGTTAATGAATGTTTGTAGTTTATTAGTGATCGGTTTAGTAGTCTGTGTTTCCAATGCATAGAATAGTTCCGATTTAACGTTAACATTGTATATTCTAAGCTCTTGCTAAATGTAATTCCTTTTGACTTCCACAAATTTCATCCCTGCCTATTATATTCTTTAAAATCTTAATCTGTTCCCCATCTAACTGTTGTCCTCAAGTGGGCACACATTAGTCTATGCGAATCTGCTTCTTGCAGTACTAGCTATAGCCAAGTTAGACTCACAAATTGTAGCCAAGTCAGGAAGGTCAGATGTCTGGGAAGCAAGTTCACAGACTACAGTATTTTATTACCAGGAAGCGAACAACTCATAATTCAGGAAGCATATGCGACAGCATGACAGTAATCGCAGTACTTGTTTCATTTTTCTTACTCCTATTTCCACAACGGCATTTTTCTAACGGCTGATACCAGTGGTCTTTTGTATATTTCTGAAAAAGCACACAGCCCATGTTCCTATAACCTAATGCAAGAAGTAGAGTGACGTTGTTTCTTACAACAGAAACACATAACACACACAACCACACGACACAACCACATACACACAAAATGTCTTGATTTGTTAGTCCATCGCCAGGTAAGAACAACTCCAAAACACCCAGGCCTGATGATGTATGTGTCTGACACTGCAGGACTTCTCACTCCTGACATTACAGTTTCAAATGACCCGATGGAAGATACGAATGGTGTGTAGGTATTAACACAATACGTATAGTGTGCATGCATGCTTCCGTCTGTCGATCCCTCCTTCGATCCGTCTGAACCTACCTCTACTCAGATACATGCACACAAGAATGCATGCGTATAAGCATGCATGCGTACATACGCACGCACGCACAGATAAATATACTGAATAGATTTACCTTTCAACTTCCAAGACTGAAAAAACCCTAAGCTGTAAATACATGACAATAATAATGCATATCTATACTACGTAAAATCATCATTATTGGCACCTTGCTGTCTTGACAGACGATAGTTTGTGCTTTAAAAAGGCATAATAACTTTTACCTATGGCGGTAGCGAATGTGACTGATAAGGCTAATTTGCGCTGTAAATGTCCGTTCACAGTGGGTGCATGTGAACACGTGGTCATTTCCACCATCATGCACCATCTTACGTCTCAAACGCTTGGTGTGTGACGTATCTGCAATAATTTTCTCCTTTGTTTTATTCCATTTCTGATGTTTGCCCTCCATGCAACACGTTCAGCGGCGACTTGCTCCCAATGTGCATTATCAATGCCTGTATCAATCATGTCCCGCTTACACACATCTTTGTATCGTAGTAGAGGCTGACCCTGAGATCTCTTACCCATCTGTAATTCACCAAAAAAGATGTCCTTTGGTATTCTATCATCATCCATCCTCCTAAGATGTCCTATCCATCTAAGTCTACGAAGACTGAGCATGGAATAAACTGTCACACAACCTGATCTTTCCAATACTTCAGTATTTGTGATTTTGTCTTGCCACTTAATACCAAGAATTCTTCGCAGACACCGCACATGAAAGCTGTTTAAATGTTTCTCTTGGTGTGAATAAGTTGTCCAGGTTTCACTGCCATAAAGAAGAGTACTAAGGACACAGGCTTGATAGACAAGGACTTTTGTTTTTGCAGTAAGCTTCCTGTTCTCCCAGACTCTTTTTCTTAACCTGTTCATTGTTGTTGCTGCCTTACCAATCCGGATGTTGATTTCCTGATCTAGGGATAATTTGCTATTTACCACTGATCCTAGATATGTAAAATGGTCTACCATCTATAGTTCGGCGTCGTCAATAAAGATTGATGGTACCCCATGTGCACCTTGTGACATAATCTGTGTCTTCTTTTTGCTAATTGTTAAACCAAATTCAGAACAAGCATTGGAGAATGCAGATAGTGCAATTTTTCCTCAGAGTGAGTCGTAACTGCAGCATCATCTGTAAAAAGCAACTCTCTGATCAGTACCCTCCTGATTTTGGTCTTGGCCTTCAATCTTTGAACATTGTAAAGGTCGCCATCTGAGCGTGAGTGAATGTATATACCACCATCCTGATCACGAAAGGCATATTTCAGTAGAAGTGAAAAGTATATTCCAAAGAGGGTGGGAGCTAGTACACAACCTTGCTTAACTCCACTCTTGATTTCAAATTCTTCAGAAGTTGCACCATCAAACTTGATTATACCCTTCATGCCTGTGTTCCACAATGGACAGAAGAGTTGGTGGGCAGCCAATCTTCTTTAGTGCCTTGAACAGATCCTCACGACTGACCAAATCAAATGCCTTTGTGAGGTCGATGAAGGCAATAAACAGTGGTTGATTCTGTTCACGGCATTTTTCTTGCATTTGTCGCAATGAAAATATCATATCATACGTGAAAATACGTATAACTGTATATATAACCGTATAACCGTATATATGTATAACGTATATCATACGTAAAATACAACTGCTGAAATTCATATATCAAATTGTGCTGGGATCTATAGGATTTAATTGTTTATTACTGGTCACGCAATCAACACATAGAAATCAAGAAATTATACTCCATTTGTTGCTGGGGAGTCTGAGCACCTAGATTTTGCTTGAAGTGCGAACAGCATAACTTATGTGAGTCACAGTCTTCAGTTCTGTTGATGATAAGTAAGCAACAATATTCATCTGACCAAGAAGACATTTTGATACACATATTTTCCCTTGTCGGGGCTAATCTCCTAGACATTTTCCAGATGTGCCAAACATCTTTTCTGGTTTTTCTAGAAAATTATTGTCTGCCTGTCTGTAGCCTGCAATGTCTGTGTATCAAAATACGTACAAACAATTTTCTGTCAGATATCTATTGACAAAATAAAATAGGGAAGACAGCTTACAACATTAAATCCAATTATAGCATAGAGGCTGAAATTGTCGAAGAAAACACACTATCATTGGGGAAGTTCATCGATCCGGAAAGAGAGGGGTAGTAGGAGCATAACTCACCCCTGCTGGCAGCCGATAGAGATTCGATAAACCTTCACAAGGGCACAATCATGGAAGTAGTTCCATTTTTGCGTTACAGGCTTTGAATTTTTATCGGGGGAAGTGTTGACCAAACAACAGACGCAGGGTTCATGTTTTGAGCGGAGAGCGTCTGAAGTAAGGATACGGTGTTTATTAAAATGCTCTTCCTTCCTATATTTTATAGGCAAAAAAAAAGAAATGGAAATGGTAGCAGTTTTGAGTGTAACTCTATCTATGACATAATACTGTAAGGACAGTATAGAACAGGGGCTATTCATTATCATCATCAAGTGTAAATCAGCACTGAAGCTGCTGTAATGAGTTTTTAGCAATTTATGTCATGTGTCTTCATAGTGCATTCATACAGTTTTCTTCCAGTTCTCTTGATGTTGTTTACCATTTATGTCAGGTTTTCTTCTTCTGGCACGCTTTCCCTCCACTGTTCCCTCCAGCACACATTTTAACAAAGGTTATTTAGCTGGCATGGATACGTTATTGACGGATAAACATTTGCTAAGTAGTTTATGTTTGTAGTTGCATCAGTGTCTGTTGTGCCTGTGCTGACGATGGCCGTCCATCTTATCACTTGTGGTTGTGTTCTGGTTTGCCCGACCAATTTCACTTCTCGTTTTCGTTGATTAATTCATTGCATTTTAAAAGCTTTGCTGTAACTGCACCAATTTCTTTTGTCAACAGAAAAATCTATTTTGTCAAAATACCTTAACTGTCTTGCCTTGATATTTTTCAGTAACGTTTTCTTTTATCGCAGTATTTGTAATATTTCTTTGTTTCTTTGCCTCCTGTCATTGCATCCTTCCTATTTGTCTATATAACCAGATTTCGAAAGCTTCGATAGAGTAAGTATGGCTGTTAGAATAACATAATTAAACATGGGCAATGAGCAGGATCACAGCGAAAGTTTTATGTTGTGTTTACGCATGGTTTTATTCATTTACATTTTACCTACAAGTAAGTACGAGTAACAAGGACAAGAGAAAAGATTCAACATCTTGAAAACATAAATACGGGCTTATGTATTAAAACCTTGTGTGTCTCATTCTTCTTTGATTACTTTAATGAGTTTAGCTTCTTTTGCGTGTGCCTTTTATTCTCCATTGGAGTAGAGGACCTCAACCAACATAGCTAGTAAGGAAAAGCAACATAACCAATGTAAGACGGGCCTACGTGCCCAATTTGTTACCCTTTGAATATAAAGTTTGTTTGTTTGTTTGTTTAGCCAAGCAGTCCTATTTTCTTTTTATCTCTTGCAGTTTCATCTTTGTCTTCCCGATATTATTCAGCTCTATCTATCTATCAGGTGGCCATGCATTACATCTAAAGCTATATGAACTAATAATAAAAATCTGGAGGACAGAAGAATTATCCCATGACTGGGAAGAGTCATTATTGATACCTATCTTTAAGAAGCCGGCTTCGTGGCTTAGAGGTTATGACTTTTCTCCGTAATCTCGTATACTCTCGTCGGTAACGTGATGACGGTGAGAATCAGCAGTGGTTCGAATCGCATCGGTAACTTACGGGGTATGTGAGCCGGCCGCTCAGAAAGAAATGGCAAACTATTGAGCGTAATCTTGCCAAGAGATCAACATACAGCTGAAAGATGCTGGTGTTGACAGCGATGTCCTGTAAAGGATAAGCCAAAAAAAAAAAATCTTTAAAAAAGGAGACAAGCTCCAATGTGAAAATTATAGAGGAATATCACTACTGTCCACAAGCTATAAGATACTATCCTTAGTATTACTAAATAGACTAAAACCATATTCAGAAGACATATTAGGTGACTACCAGGCGGGTTTTGGACAAAACAGATCAACAATAGATCAGATATTTATCTTACGACAAATAGCCGAGAAAAATTGGGAATATAAAAGAGATCTCCATAACATTTTTGTGGATTTTAAAAAGGCTTATGATAGTGTCCATAGGAATAGTCTATGGAATGCTATGCAGGAATTTGGAATACCAAGGAAGTTAATCAACATGACCAGACTATGCATGGAAATTACTTATAATATAGTAACATATAAAGGTAGGAAATCAGACCATTTCCAAATAACCTCTGGCTTGAAACAGGGTGATGCACTATCGCGCTACTCTTCAATCTGACTCTAGAGAAAGTTGTAAGGAAGATAAAGGAGGAATGTGATATTGGAGGAACATCCAAGCTGCTTGGTTATGCAGATGATATAGATATTATAGGGGAAAATGAACAAAAGACTTTGGAAATATTGACTCACTTAAAGGAAAAAGCCCAACAGATGGGGCTGGTTATCAACCAAGATAAGACAGAATATATGGTAATTTCAAGAGAAGGAATGGCTAAAAACTCTGGCCACATACAAATAGATAATATGACCATTAAAAGAACAGAAACATACAAATACCTGGGTACAATCTTCAACTGCTCCAACATCATAAGGGAAGAAATACAAACTAGAATCAATTCTGGAAATAAGATATACTATGCACTACAACATCTACTAAAATCAAATGCGCTATCTCGTAACACCAAAATCACAATATACAAAACACTGATCAGACCAGTTGTGCTGTATGGCTCTGAAACCTGGAGTACAACGAAAGGAGATGAAGCCTTGTTACAAACCTTTGAGAACAAAGTTTTAAGACGCATCTTTGGACCCATTAGGGATACACAAAGTGGAGAGTGGAAAAGAAGAAGTAACAAAGACATTTATGATCTGTTTAAGTCCCCGCTAATCACTGGTATCATGAAGGCTAATAGACTACAATGGCTGGGGCATATAGAAAGAATGGAAGACAATAGGGAAACAAAACTCGCTTACACTCAGGAAATAAATGACCGCAGACCCCGAGGTAGACCAAGAAGACGGTGGAGAGATAATATGCATACAGACCTACAAACACTTGGAATCAACGACTGGCAAGAGAAGGTCAACCAGAGAGACGAATGGAGACGGATTGTATCTGCAGCAAAGAACCTCAATGGCTCGGAAAGCCAAAGAAGAAGAAGAAGAATCTCTCTCTCTCTCTCTCTCTCTCTCTCTCTCTCTCTCTCTCTCTCTCTCTCTCTCTCTCTCTCTCTCTCTCTCTCTCTCTCACTCTCCCCCTCTCTCTCTCTGTTTCAGTGTATGTGTGTGTGTATGTGTGTGTGTGTCTGTGTGTGTTATTCTCTTTATGTGTGTTTTAGGGCTTTAACTATTTCTTCTGTGCTCTGGGTTCCAGAAAGAGGACTTTCTAGTTAGAGTATTAAGGGCTTTTCTCAATGTTTGACTTATCCAGCGCCAAGTTTTTTTCATCTCCTCGTGATTCGCTGGAATCTGCCGAGTTCTGTTCCTAAGCTCAGCATTAGTAACTCTGTGGTGCCATTTAAGTCATGTTATCCTTCGCAGGCGCCAGTTATTGAATGTCGTTCATTAGTAACTTTTAGTTGTTTGTCCGTGTTTCTGCTCCATACTGTAGTCACGATTTAACGTTAGCGTTAAATATTCTTCATTGCCTGCGCTCTTTCCACAATCACTGAGTACATATTTACAGTTGGTGTTGGGGTGTTGACAATATGGTTATTCAAAGAGAACCATGTCACTGCTGCCTTCGTTGGGTTGACCATTGCAACAGCTTCATCACACCTAGTGCTTATACGATTTAGTTCTGTTTATAGTTCCACAGCAGCCTGATATCTATCCTTACCCTGACGGTGCTCTAACACATCGTCGGCACAAGACAATGTCCTACCCCATCCTGTGATATGCTCCCCAATGATTCTCACAGTTTAGGCAAATATTCTTGAGGTTCCTGTTAAATATTCTCTGGATACCGGGTTCTACTTCGGGGGACCCGGGTTCGAATCCTCAGTTAGATGTGGATTGTTTCCTGTCGGGGGCAAAAATAAAACTCTAACCTGGACAGTTCGGGGGAGGGGGCGGGGGGGGGGGGGGCTGCACTAGCCAGGCGGACTTAATTTCCCCAGGCTTAAGACCCCCCCCCCCCCCCTCCCCCGCCATACATCGCAAGGGACTATTGGCAGTAGTTGACAGTTAAATATTCTAGCGTTAAATATATTAACAGGCCTTTAGGCTGCTGCAGTGTCACAATTGTTAGACAAGAAAATCTACCCACAGATAGGCATAACCCGTCTCCTTGGATGGAATCTGTCTAGAGCAGGGGTCACCAAATTACCCGTTTCCTTGGATGGAATCTCTCTAGAGCAGGGGTCACCAAATTACCCGTTTCCTTGGATGGAATCTGTCTAGAGCAGGGGTCACCAAATTACCCGTTTCCTTGGATGGAATCTGTCTAGAGCAGGGGTCACCAAATTACCCGTTTCCTTGGATGGAATCTCTCTAGAGCAGGGGTCACCAAATTACCCGTTTCCTTGGATGGAATCTCTCTAGAGCAGGGGTCACCAAATTGCCCGTTTCCTTGGATGGAATCTGTCTAGAGCAGGGGTCACCAAATTGCCCGTTTCCTTGGATGGAATCTGTCTAGAGCAGGGGTCACCAAATTACCCGTTTCCTTGGATGGAATCTGTCTAGAGCAGGGGTCACCAAATTACCCGTTTCCTTGGATGGAATCTCTCTAGAGCAGGGGTCACTAAATTACCCGTTTCCTTGGATGGAATCTGTCTAGAGCAGGGGTCACTAAATTACCCGTTTCCTTGGATGGAATCTGTCTAGAGCAGGGGTCACCAAATTACCCGTTTCCTTGGATGGAATCTGTCTAGAGCAGGGGTCACCAAATTACCCGTTTCCTTGGATGGAATCTGTCTAGAGCAGGGGTCACTAAATTACCCGTTTCCTTGGATGGAATCTGTCTAGAGCAGGGGTCACCAAATTACCCGTTTCCTTGGATGGAATCTGTCTAGAGCAGGGGTCACCAAATTACCCGTTTCCTTGGATGGAATCTGTCTAGAGCAGGGGTCACCAAATTACGTCCCTCGACGCCAGTTCATCCGGCCCGCCGACGGTACTAGAATGTGCTTGATAAAACGTAAGGAATACGAGGCGTTATGATACAATTTAAACTGACATATTATGTTTAGAATACTATATCTTCACATGTGCGGAGACCTCCTGGCTGCTATGTGTCTTACATTTACTATTTTCAATTTTAAATTATTGTATCTAGATATTCTTGTTTATTGTCATGTTTGCTTATTTCGCACAACTAAACATTGATGATATCTTGAAAGCCAAACGTCAGATTCACAAATCTCACTAACGTTTTTTGCTGCTTAATTTGTGAGATTCGGATATGTACACACTACGTCTGATGTAACTATCTTTTTTGCTAACGTCGCGTTCGTTGCTAACTGATTTTTTAAGTAAATAAATATGTTGGTTGTCTTTGTTTTTTTTTGTGCATTGCGCGCCTCTCACCCATGATTAATATGAAATGCTAAAGTTAATTTTTCGTCTTTTTTCCCAGAGCTTTCGTTCTTGCTTTCAAGTATTGTACAGAATGATTATGTCGCCCGAGCTCGTTATTTTGACAGTTATCCGGCCCACTGTGAAGAAAGTTTAGTGACCTCTGGTCTACAAGAAGCAAACTTTACACAAGTGCACAAGTTTCTGTTTACTTGTAGAGATTCCTTTGTCCTATAACAACGCCTCTTGCGCTTTGCATTCTTGTTTTAATATTCGCATCTGTTTTCCCCATCTGAGTAAAATTTCGCCACTTGAAGTGGGAAAACCAAGGGAGACCGGATTATCATTTGTTTGTTTTATTCTCGTGATCTTTGTCTTTCCCTTATGCAATTTTAGACCTATCGTGTGTGTCTCCCATCAACTGTGAATAATTTACGTTGTTTTCAATTCAAGGTAGAAAAAGCGCCAATGAACGATCTTCAGTATTGCACGACTGTGAACATAGTCTTTCAGCATATGGCGTTTTTCCTGCAGAATATATTGAAGAACAGAAATATCAATTACAGAACTCTTTCAGGCCACAAAGATAGTTCATAAATATACACAATGAATTGTTTCTCGCTCAATGAAGCAAAGGAATGAAATAGACTAGTCTAGTGCGTTATCTGGTCTCTACTTTTATGTTCTACTTCTATGAGCGACAAACATTACACATGTGTTCATGTATGAATTATTGAAGACAGTTGTCTCGTTTGCTGCAGAATATATTACATAATAGTTATTTCTTTTGTTGCAGAATACATTAAAGAATAGTTGTTTCTTTTGCTGCAGAATACATTGAAGAACAGATGTCTCTTTTGCTGCAGAATATATTACATAACAGTGGCGCTTGCTGCAGAATAAATTGGAGAACAGTGGATTTGTTCGTTACGTAAAAATTGCACGCAAGGAAGGGGAATGATTTATTCGGTATCCGATTTGGTGTGTGGGATAAGAAGGCAATGTTGTCAGCAACATCCACAAATTCAAGCTGTCCTGTCAGAGTTACCTGAAGTCCAGGAGGTCAGCGTGGTAGAATGGGTAAGAGCGTTCGCTCTTAAACTTCCGATGTGCCGATGCCAATGTAGCGGATTAAACCCTTACACCGATCAGTTGGACAAAAATGTGGACTTCTCGTCCTTGACTTGGGGACGTAAATTACAAGTACTTCTGAAGTCGGAGTGGTTTCTTCTGATGGTGAAAAAACACGGGTAATAGGAAAGCTAGTTCACGCGAAAAAAATCAGTCCAGTGTGCTATAAATAGTATCACACAAACTGAATTCCATTTCTGATAATAGTTATCCTTATATTTATAATCCCATCTATACTCAATAATAAAGTTAACAAAGGGCATCCGTGTTGCACTTCTGATCTTTTTTCAAACATTTCTGCTATTGTTTCATCATTAAGAATTCTGCACGTTATGTCCTTTTATGTAGGCATTATGAAGTTAATGATTTCCTGTGGATCCCTATATTGCATCATTAATGTCCGAAGACAATCTTTGTCCCGTTGTTAAAGGCCGTTTCATAATCCACAAATCCAGCATATAGTGGCGAGGTCTGGTCAATGCTATCCTCTATTTGTATATATAATGGGGCTTTTTAGTCTGTGGTGCCTCCAAATTTAATGACATGAAATATTTACAAGACTGCTTTCAACTGTCACCCTCCCCCATACCTATTGCACAATGTTTCAATGTTGAAATATCTCCCAGAGAGTAGTTCTGATGTTGCATATTACTATCATTTCTTCTTCTTCTGTTTTTTGCATGCTAAAGTAATCACTTGTGAAGTGGTTTTCGGCTTTTTCGACTCAATTCTTCCCTTTCACCGCATGCCACATTTTAGAATTTCCATCTCCCTCTCATCACATGTCATAATGCTATTCACATTTCACTTCATGTCAAAATATCATTCCCTCTTTTACTTTATACCAGATTGTCATCCCCCACCCCTCCTTCGCCGCCGCCTTTACTACATGTCATAACGGAATTTTCCCTTTTCAGTAATTTTCCTTCTCGTAATATGGCAAGGTGTCATTCTCTAATCTTATCAATATGACATTACGCTATTCTTCCTTCTCGTCACATATCATAAGTCATTTTCACGCTTATTACATGACACAACGTAATTCCACATTTTAATCACATGTCAAAATGCCATTTCCTATGTCAACCCGCGTGTCAGGATGTCATTTTAACATTCACTACATCTCAGAATGTCATTTTAACTTTCAACACACGGTAACACTGTCATTTTAACTTTCACCACATGTCACACTTTCAGCATATGTCCAATTGCCATTTCCTACTCTCACTAAATGTTATAAGATCACACGTCATTTCACGGTTAGTTAATTAGTTAGAAGACCAATCGTCCTCATTGCAAATCGAACCATTTAGTCCATAAGTGCTCGGATCCCCTCCTCAGCAAATCCCGCAGTGTGTAGCGGCTAACAACACCAATTCTGTGTTGGTTTATCAATCCTCTTTGGCATCCTGCGTAGTGTTCTTGTTTGGCCACATCTCTTTTAATTAACGTCATTTCAGAATGTTACCCCGCATTCCGCCACCCCTACCCTAAATTTTTCGCCGTTTGTCAGAATGTCAGTCTCACTTTTACCAACTGTCAGAATGCCAATCTCACATTTACTAAATGTCACAATGTCAATCTCACTTATACCAAATGTCAAAACGTCAATATCACTTTCAAAAAATGTCAGAATGTCAATCTAACTTTTACCAAATGTCAGAATGTCAGTCTCACTTTTACCAAATGTCAGAATGTCAATCCCACTTTTACCAAATGTCAGAATATCAATCTCACTTTTACCAAATGTCATATTGTCAATCTCACTTTTAGCAAATGTCAAAATGTCAATCATACTTTTACCAAATGTCAGAATGTCAATCTAAGTTTTACCAAATGTCAGTATGTCAGTCTCACTTTTACCAAATGTCAGAATGTCAATCTCACTTTTACCAAATGTCAGAATGTCAGTCTCACTTTTACCAAATGTCAGAATGTCAATCTCACTTTTACCAAATGTCAGAATGTCAATCTCACTTTTACCAAATGTCAGAATGTCAATCTCACTTTTACCAAATGTCAGAATATCAATCACCTAGATTCTGACATGGTCTCCAAAGGTCCATATAATACTGAATATTGTAATATTAACATTAGACCATACACAATTTGAATCTAACGAATCCAGATAAGAGGCGCCTACGCTGATGATGAATAAGGGCACACTGATGAAAACCTGATAATAATATAATTAAAGAGTCCTTTTTCTGGAAACCGCAGAGAAAAGGACATAAAGGAGAATTGTAAACACACGGAGAATGAGAATTAGAGATAGACATTAACAATATAAGGAGTACAATGGGAGGGGAGAAACGCTAGAGCAATTAGTTTTAAAAAAAAAAATAGGATGGCTTGTGTTAGGATGGTTGACGGTCTATGCTCCAATAAAGGATGAAGGGCAGAAGAAGACGAAGAGGACACTCGCAATTTGGTGCATGATTTTAATAGTACAGTTCTCGCATTTAATCAAAGCGATAGGTAATCAATCCCCTTCTAATTACTGTCCTCGGGAATTAAGTTGCAGGGTTTTAGATATCCACAGGCCACAGTATAATGAAGTGGGGATGGGAGTATTCCTTCCTCGCCGCTTTTTCTTCTCAGACAATTCTGAAGGCTTTCCGGTATCAATGCTACAGTGGACCTGGTAGGACACAATAATCTTGCCAGCAGCTAGGCATTAAATCAGGACTGTTTGTTTGGTAAGCAAGCGCACTAACCATTATACTGTAGCCACTGTAGAAATATAACAGGATTATAACTGTTACAACTATAATAACAGTAGCAGTAGCATTGTATATTGGCAGCTAATTAACGGAGTGTAGCGTACTAGAAAGGCTAGATGGAGGAAGATGAAAACGTAAATGGGTTTTAATAATAATAATAATAATAATAATAATAATAATAATAATAATAATAATAATAATATTAATAATAATTTTTCCGCGTTTCCATCCTGCTTCAGGATATTGCGGTCAACATCAGCATCTTTCAGCTGTATGTTGATTCCTAGGCTAGATTACGCTCATCAGCACGCCACGACTTTCTGAGCGACCGGTTCCATACTCTCATAAGTCACTGGCGCGACTCGAACCAATAATAATAATAATAATAATAATAATAATAATAATAATAATAATAATAATAATAATAATAATAACAATAATAATAAGTGTGTGTCCTGCCAACTGGCGTAGGTATCCATGCATATCCAAAGATCTTGGTCCTTGGTGTTCCCAATAATTCCACTGATGATATTTCTCCATTTCACCGTCCCTGTTCATCAAGCATTGTTTCTCAGTCATCACCTCTTCTACCACTGACAATGCCAGTCGTCACCTCTTCTACCACTGACAATGCCAGTCGTCACCTCTTCTACCACTGACAATTCTAGTCGTCACCTCTTCTACCACTGACAATTCTAGTCGTCACCTCTTCTACCACTGACAATGCCAGTCATCACTTCTTCTACCACTGACAATTCTAGTCGTCACCTCTTCTACCACTGACAATTCTAGTCGTCACCTCTTCTACCACTGACAATTCTAGTCGTCATCTCTTCTACCACAGACAATGCCAGTCGTCACCTCTTCTACCACTGACAATGCCAGTCGTCACCTCTTCTACCACTGACAATTCCAGTCGCCACGATGTTTCCTCTATGTCTGTCCTCTCATTACGTGAATAAGGAACTCTGTTTGTTACTTGCTGATATTTGCTTATAAATTTTCTACTTTCATTAGCCTCGTCTCTAGGCAGCCAAGATGTGATAGGTAATTTACACCTGTTCACTACATGTTATAACGTGATTCTCCCTTGTGATGGTAATTTACACATGGCGTTGAATAAGTGGTCGTGGACCAAAAGAAGCAGGACATTTGGCTTCTGACAGAGAGAAATGTCGAAAGACAATTTAAAAAAGGGGGATTGAATGAGTTATGTAATCCACTACTGGATTAGATAATTATTTAACAGGCTAAGTCAAATCTCAAATGCCAACAAACAAATAAGTTCAATATGACAATCGGCGTGTGGTAATTTATTAAAACGAAGATTGCAGACTCTGAGTTACCTGTAGACAAATACTCTTGTCCCCTTGCTTTCGCTAGCTTTGAATTCAAGCGTAGTCCATAAATATGCTACTACTTCTAGTGCGCTGGACTGAATATTGCACGTGGGTTAGCTTTCACTATTATCAGTGTCCCTCTCCCTCTGGTGAACCCACTCAGACTTCAGAGGCAATTTACGTCCGCAAGTCAATGACAAGAAATCAACATGTTTGTCCAATTGACCGGTGAAGGGGTTTTGATAGGTCACAAGAAGGTCTTTATAATCCAGTATATTTGGTGTTTGTGTTTTCTTTCGCAAAATAGTTAAATAACTTCACATGTGTTCAGACGCAATGAATAAATACACAAAACAGAGAGATATCGGTAAGCTTTACTTGAACATTTGGCAGCAGACCGCGTTGCGCTGGTTTTTTACGACATGGTATGGGTGCCGGTCGTTCAGAAAGGAATGGCAAACTACTGAACGTATATCAACCACGACATCAACGGCAGCAGAAAATGCTGGTGTTGACTGCAAACGTCCTGTAAAGGATATGCAACTAATTTTTTGTTCCTTGAACACAAGTCACAAAATGGACGTTGCAGCTAAAGCCTTTGTCGGCACACAAACAACAAACAACATACACTGATACAACAACAAGAAGAACTCAACACGGTATGTGGAAATAAATTAAAGTAATCAATTGGGTAGTTTTCTCTGCAATTTTGGGGTAAGGAATGTTTATTAAATGCAACCATTATGTGCCATTTTATTTCTCATGGAACATATCTCATCTCATCTCATCTTGTTTCTCTTGTACATTGCGATGTCGAGGTGAAGTATAAACAGCGGGAGGGTGCCCGCTTATGGGCTTCGTGTATCGATATTCCCATGTACTCTGCCATTCCCTCCGTCCAACGTTTACGGGATTGGCGTCTTCTTCTGCTTTCATCTGGTCTCTGCTTGTTGCTGATCTATCTCGTAGTCCATGGACATTGCCGGGTCTAAATCCATTTGAGTCAGTCCATTTATACTTCTTAGTTTTTCTACGAGCAGTATGAAGATCCCCTGCCGGCTTGCTAGGCCAGTCGCAGGTTTAGGACGCAAATGTGATCACAGGGAATCCGTCCCCCATGACGAACCATAGCCCCGTTAGCCCATGAACTCGCGGTCATGGTTTCCCGGTCTACCCCACGTGGAGGTGGGGTTGACTCGTATAGTCTGAGGGTCATCGGCAGGCTACTAATTTTCACTTTTCGAGCTTCATGCTCGTGAATAATTTATTGGCTCCAAAAAACAATTATGTTAAAATTTATTGACTGATAACTTAAACTGATATCACACTAAATTTAATTCTTCAAAACTAGGCTCTGGAAAATATCAACTGGATTCATGTTCGAGTGATTTCAAACGCTGTAAACGGTCAGTTTGTGCAAAATTCGGGAGCATTTGGTCATTACCATGTGTGTTCATGATGTGAACATTACTTTTGCACTCAGTTGAATGATGAAGGTCTGGAGTCATCTGGTGCACACGACAAATCATTACCATTAGCAACAAAGCCCGTTGGCAGTTTCTGAAACATTGTTACATCATTTATCTATTCCAATTATTTATTCCATTCCAATTTTACATCTTCCTCGTGAAAGCATTAACAATATCAAAAATAGAAAAGGCGCATGATCAATTCTTTATTATTCAACCAGGCAAAACAAACTCCATTTTACTCTGGACTTCACAATACAATATGAGCTAATCTCAAAGCTAACATACTTTTTCATTTACATATTAACGAGAAAATCATTAAAATCTGTTAAATGAGAAGAAACAAATGTTGGTTTATATTCATACAAATGCATAACAGCTTGAACAGTCGTTGAGTTGATAGCTCTCTCACCGAAAAATTCTTAGTGGAAATTGGTTTATCCAAAACTGTTGTAGTTCAACTGAAAATATTGTTGAAGCTAGTGCGTGGGAATGAATCATAAATAATGGGAGGATCCTGTTATACTACTAGACTTATCCATTGGATGGCGGACAATGGAGCAGTCACTGGATATAGAGTCTGGCAAAGAACATGTTGAACAAGTGGCCGTGGACCAAGAGAGGCGGTACTCAATGAGAGAATGTGAGATAGTTGTTTGTGCAGCTATCTCTATAAAGTACCCCAACACTCTGTGATACAGTCGTCAGCGGGTTAATGCTGTAAAATACATAACTGTCTCTGTTAAAGAAGTCTTAAATGTCGAGAGGATCGACTTCATTGCACCGGATTTTATCCCATATTGCTTTGTCTCTTTCCGCAGGGCGACCTGTCGAAAGCGTCGCACAAAGCACGAACTCCGTAGTTCCAGCGACGAACCCCAGGAGTCTCGGAAAAAATGTACTCGAGAACCGAAAGGCGTAGTCCGAAATCGAACCCACAACTTTCGGAGCGCGATGCGGACGGCTTGATCACTTCGCCACGGAGACTCCCGTTTGTCTCTCTTGTGTCGGGTATGCCTTTTTAGAGAAAGGCTACCTAAGGTGAACCCTGCACAAACTGGCGGAAGCCAAGTGGAAACCACAGTAGTGATCATTAGTACAGAATGACCCAACAACGCACACAATTTCAGATAAAAGAAGTATCTAGGTGGTCAGTGCAGGCGGTCACATCCAGTCAGTAAAGTCATGTCCACCAGACGACAATGATCGTCAGCATGCAATTGATTTTTAAACAAAGTTGCATGTTCTTTGCAGGACGTAGCGATCAACTCCAGGATTATTTGTTTTGGGCAATTTTAAGATCAGTCGTTTGTCATTGCTTTCTAACGTCAATGTTTAAGTTCAACTCAATGCTGGATTTTAACTTAATTATGAATTGAATGAAGGAGCACTGGCCGAGTGGCTAGAATGCTGGATTCTCCTTCGGGAGACCTAGGTTCGAATCCTCGATAAGGTGTGGATTTTTGTCTGTCGAAGGCAAAAAATAAAACTCTAGTTCGCGGCGACTGCACTAGCCAGGCGGCCTTAATTCATCAGCCTCAAGATCCTCCCTGTCATACACCGCAAGGTACTACATTGGCAGTAAATTACATATTTTTTTTTTAATGGATTGAACCCCTACTCCGTCATCAGTTCACAGTTAGTTTAAGAGAGAATGCTCTTATTCTTTTGGTTACGTCGACTTCTTCGGCCACGTCGACTAGCACCATGAAAACACAGTGGTAAATTAGATTATTTCAAACATTAGCACCATGAAAAGACATGGTAAATTAGATCATATCAAACAAAACATAAAAAGACTGAATATTGGCATCTTAAGAATGTGTGAAACTAGAGCGCAAAGAATGGAAATGATAACATCTGACAACTATAAGATCATCCATTCTGGAAGAGAAAATAACATAAGAGGTGTAGCCATTATTATGGATCTGGAAAGATCAAAATCCATTAAAGATACTACGGTCTGTCAGAGAGAATATTACTGGTAAAGTTAAATAGCAGACATTTTGATATCAACATCATTTAAGCTTATGCTCCAACAGCAGAAAGCAGGCAGTGAAAACAACATTGATACATTTTAAATGCAACTGTATATTGTTTTAAAGAAGTGGAAACAAATCAGAAGACGTAATGGCACTGTTCAGGTTAGTGGCTCTACAGGGAACAGCATTGTTTAATTGTGAAACAGCTGCAAGTGAATGACCTATGCATTTCTCAAGAAACTGTCCACCTTCCTGAGAGCTCCAGGTTTGATCAAATGAACAAAGATCCAACTGGTGTATGTAGAAAGAACAATGTTTCAATAATACATCGCTGATTCAACAGGCATGATGTTGACTACATCACCCAACAAGTTCCGAATGGTCTATACAATTATTATAGATGGACAAGGGAGAGGTGGTCGAGCGCCTTTGGGACCAGGTGGAGAAGGCAGGGAAACAGATTAAGAACCCGTATGTGGAAAGAATAATATTGCTGGGGATCGGCAGGGGTTCTGGAAGAATCTCAAAACTGAGAGGGAAGACCAAGATAACTTTTAATCAGATAGCGGTGAGAACCATTAGTAGTATGACTCATCGCTGGCTGTTGAACGAGGGACGGAGCGTGTATCAGAATGTCCTGAATGCAGTTATGTCGGTTCAAAGCTCAACTCAACTATACAAATATAGGATTATCCTCATATCTCAAATGCGTCAAAGGCGACTAATAGGGTCCTTTGCTTTCGTGTAGCTTACTGACAGTCACTGCGCTAGAGAGTGATTCCATTGTTGCAGGATATCAATTTCTTAATCGCTATGACATACAGAAAGTATTTCCCGTGTGTGTATCGCTATGGAGCTTCGCTGATAATGTCATTAGAGTGGTAGACGAGAGTTCAATGCTTCAGTTTGTCATTGTCCGCTAAATGAGGGAAAACTTGGGCACCCATTCCTCCGTGGATTCAGGACTACAAAATTTGATGTTCCTAGCACTTCAAACATCCCTACCAGGTTCCTGCTAAGAGATTTATTCATTTCTCTTTAATGTCTAGTTCTGTGTTCCTCAGTGATTGTTTGGATATTATTGCTTCAGAGAACTTGCGGTTGTCCTGGATTTGTGAGTGTCCAGCAAGTGGTCTCGCATGCTCATCGTAATAGGCCGTCTTTCTCAATTCCGCAAACGTGACTAAACCATCACAGCTGGGATTTCTATATTTGTATCAAACCATGGCCCGTTTCTTTTGATAGTTTTCAGATGACATTCGTATAACCGTTGCGCATATTTTCAAACAATGCAGTAATAAATATGTCCTTTTCTTTTTCTTCCTTCGCTTTGAGCTCAAACGTAGTTCATACACGTGCTTCTACTTCTACCACACTAAACTGGTTTTTTTTGGGTTCGCATAGTAGATGCGGTTGTTGTACACAGTGAGCAACTGGGGTTAGAATTAAATTGTAAAAAGACTCAGGTTAAGGTCGTCACTAGGAAGAAAGAAGTGCCACAATGTAATATACAAGTAAATGGAAATATTCTTCAACAAGTGAATCGGTACAATTATCTTGGAACAGTTATAACATCTGATGGGAGATGCCTTGAAGAGATTAGAACAAGAATCGCCATGGCGAAAGTAGCCTTTAGCCAGATGAAAAACATTCTGACCAATAAAAAGATGTCAACTGAAACGAGAAAAAGAGTGTTGAGGGGATACATAGAGCCTGTTCTTTTGTATGGATGTGAAACTTGGACAATGAGCAGTCAAACTGAAAAACATCTGATGGCTGTAGAAATGTGGTTTCTGAGGAAAATGCAAAGAATACCATGGACAGACAGAAAAACCAATGACCAAGTACTACAGGAGACAAATGAACATCGTAAACTGATTAGAGAAATTAGACGTAGACAGTCAAAATGTTTTGGACATGTTATGAGAAGAAATGGATTGGAGAACTTAGTGACAACTGGCAAGATCGAAGGGAACAGACCAAGAGGAAGACGGAGACGAAAATACCTGGATGGCTTGGCCACATGGCATGGACGAGACAGGAACATTGAGCTGATCCACGACACTGGTGATCGAGTGAAATAACGAGTCATGACCGCCCACGCTTTCCGGCATGGCAGATGATTGATGATTGATTGATATCCTTTACAGGACATGGCTGTCAACATCAGCATCTTTCAGCTGATTGGTGATTTCTTGGCAAGATTACGCTCAGTAGTTTGCCATTGCTTTCTGGGAGACCGGCTCACATACCCTATAAGTTACCGACGCGGAGAGAACCGCTACCGATTCTCGCAAACGTCACGTTACTCGCGAGAGTATACGGGATTACGGAGAAACTTGACAACTATATACAACAGTAAGAAAGAGACAAACAGCTTTATTTTGTCATGTGATGAGAATAGAGGCACTGGAGGACATCATAACAACTGGAAAGATCAAGGGGAAGAGAGGAGGGAGCAGACAAAGAGAAATGATGCTGGATGGACTGAGACAGTGGCATGGAGGAATATCAATAGCAGAGTAGATCCAGAACACCAAAGACCGAGATCTGTGGAGACACGTGAACGTCTACGCCAGCTGGCAGGGCACTTGGTTGATGAATACATAAAAACATTATATAATGAAATCAATAATTACCATAAAACACACAATCTTACTGCTTACACAAAAGAAATGCATACATCTACACTATCTCTGTTAATAAGTACACTGTTTATCCCACATTACGTACTCCGTCTATTTTCGTTAGCTGCTGGAAGGGACCAGACATGATTTATGTCACTAGAACGTGCCGAAATCACACGGAATGTTCTAGATTCCTACTCTGATTATGTTTTCTCTGTAAAGCCGAGAATTGGAAACCTTCCATCCAGACGCAAATAAACGTTAAACTGACGCAGCTGCCACATCACTAGAGTAGCCCTGGCCACTTGGTCGGCTCTCCATTCATTGTTAATTGTAATTGTTTTACCCCAGTTTCCCGATTCAAGCTGGTCAGAAGTGACAGCTAGCCGAAGAGTGTGATCAGAGAGTTGACCAAGGGGCCTCTGTGGCTGTTCGATTGATAATTCAGCCACGGTATAATTAAATAATGTCATTATAAGTCGCATATGGAGATCATATCTATGATGATGACATAGACAACGTAGTGATGTGTAGTAGAAAATTTGCCCTAATTAGTCAAACAATTAGACAACACATGTCTAATACATTACTATCACATTTCTATCGGATAATTTCAGAAAAGGAAATACATTTCGTGGAAACGTAGTATTTGCCTGACGAATACGAAAACAATTTCGTGGAAACGTAGCAAATACTTTTTTTTATAGTATTTTGACTGAGTAGAAGAGATGTCAAACTTTTTGATACTCTTGATAGCTCTCATTTTCTTAAATAATGAGACTTGATTACCTCCTTGTTTACATTCGTCTCGCCATTTTGTCAGTGTTTTGCGTTATCATTTTCAGATACTCCACAATCTGACAGTAGCCGTTGCAATACGGTTAGGTTTCTTGCAGCAACTTTCCTTAGCTTACTTCTCAACTGTTGAAACGTTCCATCTTCTAGGGCCTGTAGTCCAAATACTGCATCTACAAATGTAACCACAAGTGACAGTCAGAGCTGGTGTCATGACAGATTTATGCCGCTTGCTGTGTAGTCGGAAACTCATTTGTCTAACATAAGCTGCGTCTCTCTGCTTCACCGCTGTGCATTTGGGACTAAAAGACTATACTTATCAACATATTCTACAGGCTTGCATTTGGTATGGTATAGTTGGGCCAGATAAAATCACAATAGAAGAATTAGAAGTACTGGGAGAATTCAGAGTAGATATATTAAACAACACGTTGAATAGTATATACAGTAGTGGATATTTACATAGCGATATGTTGAAATATGTATTTATAGCTATACCCAAAAGATCAGGAGCAACTGAATGCGAAGATTTTCGTACAATTAACCTCATAAACCATATCACTAAGCTTCTAGTCAGAATTATAATGAGAAGAACAAGAAAGAAAATAAAAATGGAAATTGGCGAAGAACAGTATGGATTTGTGGAAAGAAAGTGTACAAACAATCAATAGAGACACAGAAAGACATATATTTGTGCTCCATAGATTATACTAAGGCACTTGATAAAGTAAAACATGATGAACTGATTAAAATTTTGGAAGATACCAACATTGGAGAGAAATACGAGTATTTCAGAATAATAAAGAATATTTACACGAACCAATTAGCAACAATGAAAATGGAAAATAAAGAGGGCAGCTATGAACAAATAAAGCTAGGGGGTACGACAGTGATGTGTCTTGTCCCCAGATCTCTTCTCCCTCTGTAGAGAAGTAATAATGAGAGAGATTAAAGAGAAGGCAGGAATATTAATCGAAGGTTAAAATATAAACAATATACGCTATGCAGATGACACAATATTTGTGGCAGATAATGCAACAGATCTACAACAATTGTTGGACATTGTAGTAACAGAGGGTGCAAAGAAAAGACTATCTTTGAATATCAGGAAAACAGTAACAATGGTGATATCAAAGAAAAAGGTGACACAAAGTGTGAAATGGAAATAGAAGGAACAATTCTTAACCAAGTGGATAATTTTCAATATCTAGAGGCATTTGTAACATCAGATGGAAGATGCACAACAGAGATTAAGAGCAGAATGGGACAAGCAAAAGCCGCATTTCAGAAAATTAAGAGTATCTTATGCAATCTGCCACTATCCTTGAATGTAAGAAAGAGTGTGGCAATGCTATATAGTACCAGTTTTGCCGTATGGCAGTGAATCTTGGAATGTAAATGTGCAAATTAGTAAGAACTTAGAAGCAATATAGATGTGGTTCATGAGACGAATGTTGCGAATTCTTTGGACTGCCAGGATAACTAACAACAACTGTATGAAAGAGGCTCATGAAAATAGAAAATTAAATATAACAATAAGAAAGAGACAAACATCTTTCTTTGATCATGTGATCAGAAGAGAGGCATTGAAGAACACTATTACAATTGGAAAGATCAAGAGGAAGAGAGGGAGAGACCGACCAAGAGTAAATGATGCGAGATGGATTGAAACGGTGTCTTGGAGGAATATCATCAGCAGTGTT